>JACXGK010000115.1:0-104550 GCA_016801125.1 Novumbra hubbsi | reverse complement strand
GGCAACGAGGAGGCTCTTTGCGGCACAAATCTGTGTAAATATAGGATACAACTATTTGGTGAAGTTCAAAGCCAGTTTGTCTCCCTGAGGAGACAATAAATAAATATCACAGTCAATATCAAAATATAATGCAACTTCTTGTTGCACACTAGAGGGCAGACGGAGCACAACATGACCTGGAATAGTCAACAAGGGAATAACTCAATGAGGGAAAAAGAGCATACATTTTTGCTGGCGATGCATCATTGAGCCTTTCAGAAGAGCAGCCATTTTCCATGATGAAGTGTGTAACCTGTTCAGTAATTTAAAATGTTTGCTTTCATATTTGAATGTAACTGTAATGTTACTAGGCTATTTAATATTTGTAAAATCTAAAATTGTAATCAGTGACAATATATATTTAAAAGATTTACATGCCAAATAAGCACTTATTTACATTTTGTTTTTATAAAAAATAAGCTTGTCTGTCATCTGAGATAAAGGGAATCCAAGGAATGCCTAAATCACCAAAGCAGTAGAAAATCCCTGCAGGCTATTCTATTCAGCTCTATTCCAGGTACTTAAAATAGATTTTAGCTGGCGTTATGTTTTGTTCAGAGATGTTATGCTACGTTGACAGACTTTTAATGTCTTTAGTTGGGAGATAAAGTCCTACAAACTAGAAGTTTACACGAAAGAGGGATTTTTATTACAACCTTGAAGGTGATATTAATAAATGGTTATGATTAGTCTGCTGGCAAAACAATAACTAATGTCTTGACAAAGCAAATACCAATCTTCAGAGAGCAGTCAGAGCAGGATAAACTGACAGTTCCCTCAGCTTTGGAACGATTTGGCTTCAAAGCCTCTTTTGTAGAGAAGTCAACCACAGTTAAACAGGGCAGTGAAGGAATGCTAAAGTAGGGCCTTTTGTCAAGCCTGAAAATACCAGATCTTAAAATGACCATTACCATTCCCCCAAGGCTAAACTGCATTAAACTATAGACAACAAACTGTAATCATTGCAGGTGTTGGGGCATGGAATGGTAAGTATATCTATTACTAAATACGTAGTAGCTAATGTTTTTTCATTCAATCACATATTTATAACACAGTGAAAATAATCTGTTTATCAATAATTCCTTTCATAGATCGTGCTTAAATTGTGTTTAAACTACACACTGAAAGATTCCAAATCGAAATGATCAAAAATCCCTGAATGAATTCAGATTTCGGCCTCATTAACCAATCCTAAACCAAGAAACAGAAAATACATACAAACTGCATATGTAGGACAGTTTGCTTGCAAGCCACTGAATTCCAACAACTCGGTTTAAAAGCCTAGCATATTTTATGTTGGTTAGTTATTACTTTGTTATGGCAGGTGGGTAAGAAGAAAGAGCAAACGTCAATTATTCTGTGCTATCACAGCTGTAATCCATCATTTAGGTTATTGCTGTAGCTAGTAATTTTAGGCTGTTCAGGTTGTAGTTTCAGCAATGTGTCTTTTAAAATGAATAATAACAGTGATAAGGCCATGGCACAGCCAAAGTGAACAGTGTGTTGCATAAAGGAACAAAACAACACAGACTTTAGGATTTAGTGTACTCTCACATCCACTGGGGGGCGACTGGCCAAGTCTTTCCAATTTGTCTTGAACCTATGAACTGTGGGATGCAATTTTTCAATCTGAAGTGCAGCTTGAGTGACACCAAAACCAACAGGAATGAATACAAGAATCAATAATATCATCTACAATGTATCCAAATAAAACCAACCCTGCATCTAAAGCAAATAAGTATATATACACTAGCATGTACATCTGGTATTTATCAAATAAATAACTTGCATTAGCTAGTATATTAAAAAACGAACATGAGCAGAATTCCTTGCCTCATGTTGTACTCTGTTCAACCTACGATACATTTATTCTTGATTGGATTCACTGTTGCCATGGATACCCCCCCCCCGTCCTGCAATTCAATAGAAATGCCAATGCATGGCACACATTAAATCTGAATGAACACAGGAACGTCTGGAGTAACAACATGTATAGTAACATCTAAATGTTTCTGTAATAGTGGCAGCTTACACAGAACGTGAGAGCTTAAATAGCTAATGGCAGCTTAAAGGCATTGACCCGTATAATCAAAGAATCAGCATGAAGCAACATGCAGGGAGAAAATGCAGCAGTCTATTTCAAGGTTATTGATGCCATCTTTTCATGACCTAATTTTTTATTCAGAGAGCTGAGCTCTGACAGCTAATCTTGGGAAACGGTTTAAATAAATATCATTAAAGCTTTCCCAGCTGGAGCCTTAGACCTTGGGTTGGACATTAAATATTGATTTTTTTCCCCCCTTTAAGCTAATGAACAGAAGAATAGCTGCAAAGAGCAACTGTCTAAATGACAAGTGCCTTTAGGTAATCTGTGTTTTAGTTTATTCCATGTTCACCACTGCCCAACACTATAAATACAGTCATTATTTCTATCTGCATCATTCAAAATAATGTCTCCTAGGCAACCATTTCAGTTTACTTCCATTAAAGAGGTAAATGGATAATGTGGATTATTTCAAATTACAGTCATTGCTTGGGGACAATTGAAGTCCCAAACAAAAGACCATTTAGTTAATCTAGTGCAATTACACCCAAATGTTAACCATACTCGTGAGTTTGTAAGGAGCAAATCAAAATACTTTGAGAAATGCTGCATGTTCAAGTTTAAACTCCTTGTTGTGTTTTCAATCCAGGCAGAGTGAAAACCAAGATGCCACCAGGGACCAAACATATACTTCACCGAACCCACAAACAGGGTCATTTATCATACACTTCCAAGGGAGAGAGAATAGCTTTGTTTGCTGCGCTAATACAATGCAGTTAATTGCCCTCTGAGCTGCTGGAATAGCGAGCCTCAGCTAAAATTCCCCTCCCCTGTACTTTTTGGTTTCAGCTGAGATTTCCCACTCTCTTTCTGACAGAGTGATATTTACTGCAGTGGGGATATTATTGGTTTGTATTGATTCAGCACAATTTCCCAGCTTTCTGTGGCCGTATTGAGAAAGGCCAGCGCAGCAGTCACACCTCACCGGTCTCCCCAAGCCCCCAGTGCTGACACTGTCTATACCAGTTCTCCAACCCATGCAGGGCTGTGAAAGGGCTTTTAAAAGGCAGAAGAGCAAATACGGTCCCCTTTGGCTGCGCAGGATGTTTAACGCTGCAGATCCACACTCAAATACTAGTATGCTACTGTGAATACACTAGTACAAAGCGCGTCGCTAAATATTTTTGACTGAGCATTTCAGCCTGTGTTTTTCATTTGCCTAGACCCATATTCTCCCAGATATACGTGCACAATGCTGCAGGTAAATATATTGCATAGCATTGCTGAGGCATGGAAATATCCGCCTTGAGGGGATTCAGGGATGGCTAGCTAAAAGAGGAAAGCTTAATAAAAGCGAGGTTATCTCAAATTAAGCACAAGGCAGTTGCCATTTGTTTAACCTTGAGAATTTGTGTGTGCATGCATAATATCCTCAAGGCTCCCTCAGGATCATATCCGTTTGCTGTTTGCTTTGGGTCAGACCTTCTCTGTAGTAAAGGCTGGCTGTACCAGTGTGACTGTGTCTGTAAGTATACTGTAGCTTTGCTCTGTTAGTATGCGTGGAGCAGGAGGGTGAGAGAGCCTGTGAACATGGCTAAGGATATCGCGTCAAGAACAAAAAGGAAGCCGCACCTTCCTAATCAGGCTTTACATACACCTGATACTACGTCTAATCGTAGTATCCATCTTCCTCTGCTGCATTAGGGAAATGGGACGGGCGGTACTATTAACTCACCTCTCATAGTGGCGTCGTGTACATGTGGCTGCACTTGTGCTTCCTGGATTACCGCCGAGCTCATCATATACATTTTTCCACTGTCTGCGACCGGTGATCTGAGACAAAGAGAAAAATAGAAATGTACAATGCTGTAATAAAGAGCATGCTGTTATAGGGTTTACTAATCATTTCCCCAATGAAAGTGGTTAATGTGATGCTATTGCGCTTCAGTATAATTTCCACTTGTCATTTTAAACCTAGTGCTCGGCAAAACAGTAGTAGGATAACAATTTTTTACTATGACATCAGTTTTGGTTAAGTTCTACATTTTAATTAGTACAATATGTTACGATTGGATAAGTACTTCAACTCCTGGACAGCATCTTTAATACTAACATGGTTATTACTTATGTTTTACAGACAATAACACTTCTCTTTAATGTAAAACAATCTCAATAAGACATGCTAGTAACTGTAGCTATCTATTGCCATTTCTACAACAGCAAAAATAAAACAGGAAACATACAGTGCAGTGGTAGAGATGAAATTAGATGCCACAGAGTAGGGCTGCACGATTGGGAGAAAACAGAATGTCAATTTCTTTGACAAATATTGCAATTAGGGTTATTATTTGTAATTCTGAAATATATGTGTGTAGATAATCTCACAATCAAAATACAAAATGTGCTATTAAACTGAATACAAATGGTTAGTGTTTTCTATTTTAGACTTGAACCAATTTCAAGTTTGCAGCCTGTGTCAAACTATTTGTTTAACTGCTCATTTAATGCATTTAAGGCATTTGCTATGTTTGTGCCATTGTCATAGCTGGTTACATATGTCAATAGTGCAATTTTGATTATAATTCGAATAATCATGTAGCCCTAACGCAGAGTAATGGGTAACACCATTAAATATTAACGGTACATACTGTAAATATGGAACTTACAGTTCACAAAGACTGTTATGAAAGAATGAAATCTGCCGCAGATAAAAAATACTTTAAATGAAAAATACCAAACACATGACTGGTTTCCTGTTTATAGTTTGATAGCATGTCTCACTGCATGACTATATGTAGCTAATGAACTAACTTGTCATTCACAATGTATTTCTTCTTCACATCAAAAGACAAACAGAAAACCCTTCCCATATTAGTACAAAAGAAATGTGAAGTAGGCTGCCAAGGAAAATGTCCCTGCTCTGCTGTCTCACTGTGTATAGTAGTCAGCTTTATTTTAGATCCTCACCATGGGAAGAAATGACAGATTTCACCAACTTCCTTGATATGGGACAGTAACATGTGTTTTCCACAGGGGCTTTAAAACAACGGCATAATTTAAGCAAAATGCGGGCCTGACCAAGGTTTTCTGGGTGAAACATGACTCAGAGGCACTAGAAAGAAAAGAAGTATGGCTCGGGACATATGTGAACACTTACCAATTCATATCCTCCGAGTTTCTGAGCAGCTTGAAACATAGTCCAAAGGTTTACTGTTAGAGGGACAACAAACAGGGAGATCAATGGTTTTCAGATGATCACATTTGAAAATATAAAGAGATTTGAATAAATACTCTTATGAGCATCAAGTAATACTTGGCTTGTTAGCATTAGTTGACAATGTGGGCCCAATAGAAATGCTATTTTGTGTGCAGTTTTACATGAAAAGATTAAATGGATTATCCAGACTATATCACATGGATTATAGGGCTTTTGCAATTTAATGATTATGCAGGTAATCAAAAACGAACAAAATACCCCCTAAGATGATGCCTTAAAAAAATGCTTGAAATAATTCCATCTTTGACAGTACATTTACAAGAATAATCGCAGGTTATGGTAAGACTTTTCAAACAATGACATGAGTATCTACTTTCTGTAACATTGTTGCATTCTGTAATCACTGTTTAACATTTATATATGAAGACCTATAAATAAGGAGGGCTCGCCTGGGGTGAAATCCATCAAAATTCAATCTGTGCGTACACAAAGGCTTGCATTTGTCAAAATGACATTTTCCTATCTCCGTATTTGACAGCATTGATTTTTTTCCTCCCTCCTCCTCTGTGGCTGTTGTCAATGCACAAGCAGAATAGAAAAAGGAATCTGGGTGGGTTTTACTGAACTGCAGAGAGTGGCATTGTGTTTTTCAAATCGATAGCAGCTTTGGGCTATTAATGGGGTTGTTATGCATTGACTGTAATTACCACAATAGAGAGCAGAATTAGAAAGGACAGAAAATAGAATGAACATAAGAGTACTTTCTTAGATTAGTCTTGCTGCCTTTTAATTTCTTTTTTTTTTACAGAGCAATTGTCACTGTTACAAAACAGACTGAATTGAAAACAGCCTAAATACAATGTACTAAAACAGAGATTCAACAAGCAAATAAAACCTGACATAATGGGCATCGCTTTCCCCCAACCAGCACACGTTTACCAATTCTCCAGCTCCTTTTCTGCTATCTGCAACCAAGGCCATTGAAAATGTGCAATATGATGTCAAACTGTACCAACCCTGACACACACATTTCTTCCTCGCCCTCCCTTTGCACATTCAGAATGGGATGCTGGGAATAGCTGTTTACCCAAGTGAATGGAAGATAATGAAAACCTATTTTTGTCATGTGGCCCTTTATTCTTCTGAAGTTAATTTATCTTATGCCTTGTGCATTGAACAGAAACACTGCTAAAGCTAAATAGGAAGCAGAGAAGACCCAAAGCTTTCTTTTTAGTGGAACAGATAAACTTTAGAATATGTAGAAAATGTAATTCAAATAAAAAGAGGATGGATTTATTTACACTATTTCATCTCTTATCTGTGCTTTGCCATTTGAACTACAATGTACTTCAGAGGAAGTGGATTTGCAATTCGTAGCAGACTGTTTTAAGTTCTAAGACTAAAATCCTATTTATTTTTGCAGTCTGAACAGGTAAAAGTCACAACTGAATATTTCAAGACATTTAAATTCAAATGTTTAGATGGTCTGACAACATACACAAATCGTATTCCTGGCCATACAACATTTATAGGCAGCTATTTGGCATAAGTTGTTGTTTAAATAAAAAGCTATATAGCTACAATCAAATGTATTTACAAAGCCCTTTTTACATCAGCAGTTGTCACTAAGCACTTTTACAAAAACAACCAGCCTTAAGCCCCAAGGAGCACACAACTACAATGTAGTCCATAGGTATTTGGACAGTGACAAGTTTTGTTGTTTGGCTTTGTACATTGGATTTGAAAGGAGACAATGATTAAGAGATTGAAGTGCAGATAATAGTAATACTTTTCTTTGTAATGAATTAATTTCCACCGGCACAGATTTTGGTAAGAAGATTAAAATAAATGGACGTTTTACCTATCCATATCTGAAAAGAATATATCCCGCAACAGTTTTCAAAAACACAATACATTAACACATATTGATCAGTAGCTAAGAATAAAATGTTCAACTTCCCACTAAATCTGGTTGGTCATTCAATGATGCTACAGTTTGTTATACTGAATGTTCAGACAGTAGGGCAAATAACAGCACATTTTTTCACATTACACAGTGGAATGCTGTAAATTCCACAGGCATGGTTTTCAATAAACAAGATTCAAATCTTTTGGAGTTATAACAACTGTAATTAGACGTGTAAAAAGTGTAAGCTATACATTTTGCAGTACCTTGAACCATATTTTGGTTGGTTTTCAATAACCAAGGCTTATTCCACAAATGTGGTTCTGTCGGTCTTGTTTTGGCTAAAATTACATCACTTACTTTGTCATCTAAACACATGATTTATTTGTGAGATAGGAATTTTCAGCTGCAAGGAGATGGATGATTATGTTCTCCTTTAAATATGCATACAATCTCCATTGGCTAAACTACAAAACATGTAGACTCCCTATTGGATTGGCAGCTTTACCAGCTGCAATCACCTCCCCAAAGTTGACATACGACGACAGTTTGATTATTCCAACATTAACTATAAAGTATGTCATATGCCCATTTTATTGCAGAATGTAAGTTGCAGCAATTAAATGTCTAAGAATGTTTTTCTTTTAAACAACTTTTTCCTAAGAACGCGTTTTAGGGGGTTTCAATCAAAATGTGTCATGATGTCGCTTGGTATGTAATTCTGAAAATTCTAGAACAGTTGCTGAGGCCTTAATTCAGTAATACTATGATGCAGGTTTAAAACCCAAAATGTGTGTACAATAACCTTCTTATGAGCCTTTGTTGTGAATATTCCATCTGTAATTACCTACAGTACATGGGGTTAACAGTTGAACCACAGCTTACATTCATGCTTGTTGACTGACTAATGTTTGAAACAGCTAAAACGGTTCATCGATTAGACACTCATATTTACATTATGAAAAAAGGATATCTGGAAGTGGAACAATTACCTTTTCAAACCTTGGCTTGAATGCACTACATTTTTGTATATTTGATGTGGTGGTAAGCATATACACAACAAAATAACTTGACGTGGCACAAGTACAATGTGGAGCTTCATTGCTGTGAGGTGAAATATTTGACCCACTTAGAAAGCATTTGATCTGAGATTGATGTGCTTTCCATGCATTGTCGGAAGAAGCCTCATGGACCCACATATGATGCTCTTGACAGGTGTGTGAAGATGATATATCTTACATTAAAAGCTTACATGAACAAAAACGAAAGATATTACACTCACTCTGCTTAAATCCCAGGAAAGGGATCCTCTCGATGGGTGTATCCCTCTCTTTCATGTACTTGTATAGGGCTTCTAAGAAGGCCTGCTCATCAGCTTGATCCTTCTCTAAGGATTCTTCATTCTCTTTCTCCTTCTCCTCCTCTACGTCAACCTTTTCCTCAACAGATGCCTTTTTACAGATCCTAGGTTTGGTCGTTGTCCCCTTGCTGGTAGGAAATGTGCCTTTGCAGTTAGGTTTTACCTGTTAGAAATATACATGTGGGTTAACCTTGAACGTTACTTGGAGTTTATTTAATGAATAAATCATTCTGTGGAAATATTTATATATCCACTGCTAAAAAAAAGGAATGTCATCCATATATAAATCACAACCTTTTAAGAAAGAATTAAACTTAATATGGTAAAGTGAATTAAATCAAATGTTAGGTGACAGGTGTACCTTTGTGGGAGAATGATTCTCTGGAATGCTGAGTTCTTGGGGTCCCTGAGGCCCCTGATTATGGCCCTGGGAGTCCCTTCGCTGGGACGCTGACAGCTTTTTCCGTGGCCGACCCTTCAGGTTAGGGGCTAAGAGGATGGGAAATGAGGGTTAGTATTCTAGTAAGAAAGTTCTCTTGAAACGTTAGAGAAAAATAAGCAAGCTAATTGATCTGGACACTTTCTGCAAATTAAATTTCTATAAACAACTGAATAACAATTTAAAGGCAAAATCATGACATTATTATGTTGCAGAACAGAAAATACACTTCGCCAAAAAATTAAGGGGACATGTAATCATCACAGATTAGCACCAAGTGAATTATTCTTCAGGGCTATCAATTGCTCTCTCCTTATTGTTCCGGACCTATTCTTCTCTTGTTTTGAATTTTGCTACTGTCCTTGTCACATGAAGCGGCACCAGGTCACGTGAAGCGCACAGGTAGTCCAGGCACTCCAGAATGGCATATCCATACGTGCGTTGCACGAAGGTGTGTCTCCCATTAGTCTCAAGATCATGGAGGAGATGGCAGGAGATGGGTCGCGAGGAGAGATGGACAGGGCAGTAGAAATACATCAACCCAGCAACAGGACCAGTATCTTCTATTTTGAGAAGTGGAGCACTGCTAGAGCTCTACAAAATGATCTCCAAGAGGGTGGCATGAGGGCCCGACATTCCTCTAGTGGGACCTGTAGGTCCGCCACTAGCAACCCATTCTCTACACAGATGAGAGCAGGTTTGCACATGCAGGAGAGCACATGTGACAATGTTTGGAGACACCAAGGTGAACATTATGCCGCTTGCAACATCATCAGCATGACCGGTTTGGCGGTAGGTCAGTGATGGTCTTTGGAGGCATTTCCTAGGAGGGTCGCACAGACCCCCACTTGCTAGCCAACGATACCCAGAATGCTGTTAGGTATCAGGATAAAATCCTCAGACCCATCGTCAGACCTTCTGCTGGTGCAATGAGCCTTAGGTTACCACTGGTGCAGGACAATGCCCGGCCTCATGTGGCCAGAGTGTGTAGGCAGTTCCTGGATGAAGAAGGCATTAATGCCACTGACTGGCCCTCACGTTGAATCTGGCACGAATTACATATTGTACAGTTTTTATCTTTAATTTATTTTATTCATCAAGACCCAATGTGTGACTAATATTTTCCTTTTTTTTGGCAGTGTAAATTGTTATGAATTGTTATTCTCTAATTATTATTTCAATTATTGGTTCCTTGTTGATTTGAGACCTTAAATAGTGAGGGTAAAAAACTAGATTTCTGTCAGATTTTTTGAGAGAGTAATTACACAGTACACATTACACTTTCCATGAAGTAAATCCTTGTATGGCCACATTTAATGTTAAACACCAACTGAACTGTAACACTTTGACAGACTGCTTTCTGTATGAACAAAAACAATGATAAGCTCAAAGGAGAAAGGAGGCACTCAATTTGAGTCAGGTTCAGTCAAGTAGTTCACAGCGACATTCTGTGTGCAATGACAATTAAATCACAGCCAAGGTTAGAGGCAGCCAAGGGGAATAATGTTTTGCCGGATCAAATTCTCATCAAGGTTTGAAGGGGGGGGGGGAAATTATAAAGAAACCAAGACCAATGAAATCAAGGAAGTAATTACAGTAGGTGAAAGCTTTAGTGACTCAATGACCTTTCAATTCTTTCCAAAACAGCCATGGAAAAAAGGCAAGGAAAATTACACCATGTTCTGTAATCAGCTTGGCAACTGCACATTTTCAGGATGCTTGGCTTTTCTGTAATACAGTACAGAGCCCTGTATTGTTTCATAGTTTTTCCCCCTCTCCCGCTATAAAACTGAAGTCTTACAAAAACATCAAGTACAATCCTTTGCGTAATGGATGACTCATCAGTGTTAACACAAACAAGCTGACCTGAGCTCTACCTCATTGAGATTTATTTTTCACAATGTGACATCTGTTTAAACAAGATATTCCATATCTAAAACAGGCTTATGTTGGAACAAGTAAGTAAATAATACTCTCGATATGGGCCTTTTTTTAGAAACCAATTCGTAAGCTCTTCACATTCTGCATGTAACAAAACCTATTTCGCAATGACACATTGTGCAGTGCAGATTTCACGTCAAATGCAACAGATGTGAAGACTGGGACAGAAATTCTACAGTACATGCTCCAATAACTATGGCTAAGATTCAAGGACTTTCAGATAGTGGTTTTAGAAAAGCAATTGATATGTACAGCAATGTATTTCAGACAGGGAAAGTTGAAACTGATAATGCAATTCACTCACAATATAATATGATTTGGTTGCAAATTACTTTTCTGGGCCTGAACTAATTGTGTGTGTGTTAACTTCAATGACTACATCAGATTTGTCTTTGAGCTGATGCCATGGGTTTGACATGGATCTACAGACATCTGTGCTAGTTTAAAAACATCAGAAAGCCTCCCTCAGACTTTCAGGATATCAAGTTCAAATGAGCCTTAAGGTCAAGCTGAGGAATGTGAAGAATCCTTTTATTATACTAGACCTAGATGCCACTGATCATGTTCCCTGATGGCGGTTACGTAATGAAAAACCCCAACGACACCAAACAGGCATTAGGTCTGCTTTGGTCCTTTTAATGTTTACTGACCTGACTATTGGTTAAAGAGGACGGTTTCTGGTTCAGTCCCCTGGATGAATACACAGCTGTTTAAATGGGCAGCTGTAAAAAGTGGCAGAGATTTAGAGTGCAGGTTGAATGCGTAAGTTACTTTGGATAAAAGCGCGCTCTCTTGGTAGGGCCAGACATAAAATCACTCCCCGGGGGAAATCCATCATATCTGTCAGCGAGCAGCACCCTGGAGGTGTGAAAGGCACTAGGAATTCAGCAGCAATGCAAGCAGACAACTTGATCTTTTGATGCAGTCCAATGCTTCTCTCCATGTCTGACGGAACTTTTTGTCATTTCTCCAATTCAATTAGGGCCTATTACTTTATTATCATTCTGTGGATATTAGATTGGAAAAGTCATTAGACACCTCAAAATGGTTTCGACAGCACGGTGAAATTATCAGAAACATCTCTGCGGGGGGGGGGGTTCATTTGAGAAATTCCTTTCCTTTGGATTATGCAGCAACAAATATTATACTGCAACATTAAATCAACATATCACCATAATATAGCATGATTGTTTGAAATTATAGCTTTTGCCCATATTCTGAGCTGACGTTGGTATACTGCTGTAGAGTAATGGTGCAATAGAACACTAAAATGCTTCCTTGCTAAAATAAAGTGCTGCTGCAACAACATCTTGTGAAAGGGTGCTGTACTCAGTGCAATAAATCCTTAACCACATACAAATGATCTGCCCTCTTTACTGAAGCAATGCTGATGCAAGTGCCACTTGGACTCTTTTGGCCCCAAATAGCAACATATCTGTTTTTTATTCTCAGCTAACTTTGAAGCTAAATCAGACAAGGGCTTATATTTCAACTATACAACATATTACAGTACCAGCAAGAGAGAGAGATGTGGTTTCACAACAACCCTGAGAACCAAATGAGGCAAATTCTACTTGTATAGCCTTGTCTATGCCTAGCCATGAATGCATTGTGATGATGAAATCGTAAAATACATCCTTTTCAGAACACCAAGATTTCAGATGGATTTAAATTGGAATTATACATTCTATAAAAAAATAATGCTAATTGTTAGTTAAAAATACATCAACATTATAAATATGAGTTCATATTATGATCTTAATATTCATTCAACATGCATGATATAAATATGGATAAGGTAAGCTGTTACTTCAGCTTTTGCCAACTGTTCATCCTGCCATTACTGTTGAATTACAGGAAACTACTTGTGAAGTCAGGCATACTCATGTGTCTGAGTACAATTTATTTTAAGTGCATTATATCCTTTAATACATTTCATTATGTTAAGTGTTACGTGAAACAAAACGTTTAATCATTGACGAAACAGAAGATACTTCAGGTTGAGTGCAATGTAAACACAATGAGTTGCTTCGTGTCTATTTTAGTCTTTTGACTGTAGGAAACCAGGAGTCATAAACAACTGGGACAGGCATGCAAGACAGCAGAACATGCACAGATGCAGCGAACCATCTGGACACGGGACCTCGCCCATTGTTTTAAACCGGAGCTGTTCAAACCTGTTCCTGGAGATCTACCATCCTGCAGGTTCTCTCTTCAACCCCGGGTGGGACTAACTTGATTTCGCTTTTCATCCAGCTCATTATTAAAATCAGGTCTGCAAAGTGAGGGTTGGAGTGAAAACCTACATGATGGTAGCTGTTCAGGACCAGGACTAAGCGGCCCCGTTTTAAACCGTCCAAATGCGAGATGAGATGATTCTGCAGGCGTTTGCATCAAGCGTTTCAGTTGGGCCTAACACCAGTCTAGCGCCGCTCCTGCCAGCTAATAGAAACGTCCATGGTGATGCATCTCCTTCAACATGTTAGCGTTGGTGCTAGCTGCATGTAGGCTCACCGTCCCTCTCGCTCCTTCCTCCACTAGTGTGATCCTGCCAGCGCCCCCGCCTCCGTCGACTGGGCACGGTTCTCCAGCACGACCCTCTGGGTGCTCTCGGAATCACTGGGCCCTAACCATGGGAGGAAGGAACCAGCAAACGGGGGCCATGTCCGGAGCCTCCTTGACTGCCTGGCTTCTGGGGTGGCCTCCTGGTGGTGCTTTGGGAGGAACGGGTGCGGTTGGTCATAGAATCAGCAGCCTCTATAAGCTCCTCATGGCTGCTGTCTTCCGGCATGGTCTTCCAGGGCAGCATGGCTTGCTGACATACTCGCTTTCCCCTTTGTCATACAAGCAACCTGACCCAGCTAAAGAAACTATAATGTAATTAAATGGACAAGGGCCTCACTCAAAACAGGGAGGAGCAGGCAGCTCCACACTGTATCCTCAGTTACGGTCAAACCCTCCAAGAATGCGTCCACCCTCACAATACGGCAGCTGCATGACAAGGGCAGCGCAAGCATGATCATTGCGAAGACGATACAAAATTGATGAATATCAGTCACTGTAAGGTTGAAGCGGTGTCCCATGGCTGGACTTGAGAACCTAGCTTAGAGGTAGCCATTCTTGTTTGGTTGTCGTTTGGTTTAGCAACCATCTTACTAACAAGCAGATAGACAGGCTAAACAGGCAGAAAAAAGTCGGACATATTTCCTAAAGAATCACAACATTCAACTTTATCACACTGATAACAGAAACCTTTCCAAACATGCTTAATCAAAAAAGGCACAAATTGTCCTGGTCAAGGAGATAAAGAGCAGAGAATCAAGGAAAGGAAGGTTGGGCTGGTATAACACCTAGAAGGTGTGGCCTCCAGTGAGCTCAACAATTAACTTGGCCATTTGAGAGTGTTCAGTGGACGCAGTAAATCAGGGCAAAACCAGTACACGGACTGATTGACAGGAAGGGACATTCTAAAACCTGCTAAAATCTGGGCCTTTCCATGTGGTCCTGTATTGTTCAGTTGATAATGCATTTTGTTTGTAATGCCAAAGTTTGCTGGTTAGATTTGTGCTGGGGTCATCCATAAATAAAGTGTATGTGAGCATGACTAAGTTTCTTTGTTAAAATGTAAAAGGCATAAATACTTCCCTTCACCATTTGGGAACAAGTTATTTTGAGAGAATACACTTTGTTTTGCATGTGGCTGTATCATAGTAGTGTCTTAATTATTTGAATTTACCTTTAACATAACTAAGATTTAATTTAACTTATTTCTATTGATTCATTAATTAGTGCGCCAACTGAGTATAACCTCACAATAAGGAATATCAAATAATCCTCCACAGCGACTCTTTCTTAAATGTTTTATGAGGTTGGAGAGGATTTTTGCAGGAATCTTAGACCTCTAGATTTCTTTAGACAGAATCTTAAAAGATCTCATGATTGACTGCTTCTTTACAATGTACCCCAATGGTCCTAACAAGGGCAAAAAGGAATTACAGAATGTTATTTCGCTGTTAAATAATTTGGATGCATTTGATGCAAGCTTGTCATGCTGGAAAGTCTATTTGCAGCCCTGTTTCTGCCATCTGTTAGAGGCAAACGTGTTGTACAAAAATGTCCCGTTACTAGTGGAAGCCTAACTCTCCTACAATCAAAGACCTGTCCCTATATACTTCAGTAGGTATGAGGTGCTTGTCTGCCTATGCATCCTTCATCTGACAGCAAACCTGGGCCGTGTCCCAATATATTAGAATATGTTCAGAAGGTCTCAGTGCTCTTCTCCTTAGAGCACTGAGACGGGGCCAGAGTATACCAAGACCCTCTGGTCTCAGCCCAGACCCAGTGGCATCAATGTAGCTGCCATGAATAAATAAAGTGTGTAACTGGCGGTCAGTCCATGGATGCATTGCAGGTCATCTTTGGCTGAGCGGGAACCACACAGTGCAATGGAAACGCATTACGTCATCTTTATATGCACTTGTGTCTTCACTGCGTTTCCTTCATTTCTTGAAGTGGATCTTAAACCTGAAGCTACTTCAGAGAGACTCTGGTGTGAAGCCTGTGGAGTCCAGGCCTGACAACACTACAACACTACTGGAGGAAGCCAGAGGAACTGGGGGTTTTTGCATACACATTTTCTAATTTCATTGTTTTTTTATAAAATCCCCTTATACATGATTTCTGTAAACTGACAGGACAATTTGAAGCTAAACAAAAATAAAAAAAATAAATAAAAAAAAACTGTAAAAGAATGCCAGAAAATTGCCGAATACAGTAACTCCACAGATAAGGCATTTTCACAGTCACCGAGTCTGATTTGCTTTAAGGGGGCTCTTAGAGAGGGCAACTTACTACTCCTGATAATGGGCAGGACTTTCTATTACATGTATCATAAGATGTCTATAAACTGAGCTAAACCTCTGGTGAACCACAATCTACGGTGTAAACCACCCAATCTAAAAGTCTACGACCTAGAGTTTACATTAGGATACATACATCGCTCTCATACATGGACTGTGATTTAACTTTGTAGAGTACCTATAATCCCCATTTTGAATTGTCCGCTAGTGGCGGCTACATGGCAAGAGGAAAGGGCTGCATTGTGATCTCTCATCTGCTGGCATGATGTTTTATGTTATTCCCCAGCCAACCTCCTTATAACCTAAACCAATGGTGTATTATGTGGTCCTTTTAATATTCCTTAAAGACAATAACTTCAGTCTACTGACTGATAGGGGAGGATGAAAGATCAGTATCATTTACAAACCCAGGGCTACTTTGCATTCCTATAGTCTTTTCTCTCATACAATAGGGCTTTTACTATGTCCTCTCATGTATTTGGTTGTTCTTAACTAGCAGGGGCTCAGGAACATAAAATATAGTGCGTCGGGTACATTAATATAATAGTGAGTGATATATGGGCTTTTAAAAAAAATGTGTACTTGAGTTTGACATTTCTATTATTAGTGTCTCTTGGAGTGAGCTAGCTGGCTATCTACGCAAATGGCATGGAGATCCATTATCAACAATGAAAACTAAATCCATGTTTAGTTAGGTCTGTTCTGCTATGATGAATAACCTAGTACCTCCCAATTGATCCTTCATTTCCAGACCTGCAGTGTATGCTACAAACCTTCCAGCAAACCATTTTGCGTTCTATTGTTTAGAATTGCAAAAGGTGTAAAAAAATTACAATTTACTTCTTTTTGTGCCACTAGCAGGCACTGAAAAATCTATAAAAGTATCATTTGTCAAGCATGCTTGCAATTTTGGAATATATAATAGGGCATAATAAAAAAATATATATTACATACAGTACAATCACAAATTAATAGCCTATTATATAGAAATATATACGGAGTGCTTAGTAGGCCTGGTAAAGATTCTTAAAACTTTTATTAACAATTACCTCAATGAGTGGTATTAACTACTAATCACAATTAATGAGTGCCTGGCACAACTACATTCTTATGAACGCAGGCTGAGCATGGTCCAACCCATCGGGTTGTTGGGTTTTGGCTGAAAGGGAATATTACACACCCACATGTCCAAAAACACTGCTAAAATAAATTAAGGTAACCATCACAATAAAACACCAAGTCAATTAAACTTCAGGGATATCTATTTGTCCAGTTATGAAGAATAAGTGATTGTCAATCAATGTCACCTGGTTTGGTGCAAACGAATGTGACAACAAGTTCACTGGAGAAGGTTTGCTGTGTCTCCCAGTACAGTCTCAAGAGCATGAAGGAGATACCAGGAGACGGGCCGTTACATGAGGAGAGCGGCACAAGTCCGTAGAAGGGCATCAACCCAGAAGCAGGACCGGTATCTGGTCCTTTGTGCGAGGAACACGAGGAGCACTGCCAGAGCCCTACACAATGACCTCCAGTGAGCTACTAGTGTGCATGTTTCGGACCAATCTGTCAAAAACAGACTCCATGCGGGAGGCTTCAGGGCCCAACGTTCTCTGGTGGGACCTGTGCTCACAGCCCAGCACCGTGCAGCTCAATTGGCATACGCCAGAGAACACCAGAATTGGCAGGTTCGCTATTGGCGCCCCGTTCTCTTCACAGATAAGCGCAGGTTCACACTGAGCACGTGTGACAGACGTGAAAGAGTGTGGAGATGCTGTTTGGCAGTGGGTCAGCTATAGTCTCATTGGAGGGTCACACAGACCTACAAACGCTAGCCAATGATACCCTTATTCCTGTTTGGTGTCAAATGTTAAGAAGGACAAAGGAATTGATGCCATTGACAGGCCCTCACGTTCCCCAGACCTGAATCCAAATGAGAACCTCTGAGACGTTACATATCGGTGCATCCGGCTCTGCCAAGTAGCACCACAGACTGTCCAGGAGCTCACTGTTGCCCTGATCCGGGTCTGGGAGGAGAACCCCCAGGACACCATCTGTCGTCTCATCAGGAGCATGCCCAGATATTGTCAGGAGTGCATACAGGCACATGGGGGTCATACACACTACTGAGTCACATTATGGGTTGCCATAATGAAATTCACGCAAGTCGGGTGCAGCCTGTGAATTCAATTGTTTACCCTGATTGTCAGTTTGAATCCAGCCCTCAATCGGTTGATGATTATGGTTTTCATTAAGCGTTATTGTCATTTTGTTTGCAACAAATTATCTTTAATATAATGTGTTCACCAAACAACGTGTGACTTAAGTGTTCCCTTACTTTTTTGAGCAGTGTAAAAAACACACCCCCACACACACATACATATATCTCATAACAATAGGTAAAAAATAGATATTATTTATATCATAAAAGGCAGAGGCAGTTTCATGAAGAACATGAGCAAATATGGGCAATTTAAACGCAAGCGTATCAAGTTATTTTGGTTAAAATTAGGCTACTGTAATAGACTCAGATTTCACCGGAACAATTTACCCCCACCATTTATTTAGTCAGGATGGCTTATTTTTATCCCCAGAAATAATGTGATAGCTTGCTACACTTTCAAAGCTGTATGAACAGATATATTCCAATTGCTTTCTTCTGCTTATGTAAGATAGAAAGCAGCATAATGCCTTGCTCCCGGAAATTAAAATCATAATATAAATAACAATAAAAGATATAGCTATTGTTCATGCAATACTCATTTTCAAATGATCAAATTCCATAATGCAGCTACTCCCTCCATTCTTTCTTTTGTACAAGAAAAACATTTTGCTGTCCCCATCAAAAGTAAGGTGGAACATGAAAAACTTTAAGAAAGGGAGAAATCAAGTAGATGTTGTATATGATGGGGGGGGGAGATGAAGACCACAAGCAGGTATTCATTATCAATCATCATCAAAGTCCTGCCAGGACCGTAGTACCCATGGCAACATGCCCACAACGCCACATGTATGTTTACAGGAACGGAAACAGTCCCTTTCAGTTCAGCCTCTCTTTATCCTACCTCACAGTAGAACCCAGCATTTAATGGCCAGCATTTAATTATACTGTCCTTATGTTTCAAGTTGTAATGATTAAATGCAAAGAATACAAGGCAAGGCAAACTACAGAACACAATTCTTACTCCCAGGTTCCTGCTTGACGATGCTAGAGAAAAAATAGATAGTGATATAGTAAACAACATGACTTACAAAACACAGCATCGGTAATAATAATTAAAATATACAAATTCAGGGAAAAACCACATAGGTCAAGAACATGCCTGAGAAAGAGCAATCAATACCACTGGAAATTAATGTTGAAAGTTCGATTCGAAGGTTTGACAAACCTCAGTATAGTTTTTCATAGTTGGATGGAGGGTATTCTCTATTTACCAGTGAGTGAATTTGCTTCTCCATTTCCAAAAATGTTGCTTTGCTTGTTCATAGTAGCATGGAACGCTATGAGGCAACTGTTCAAAAACATTGAGAGCTTCCCAAAATAAAGTTAGAGAACTCTGTGTTGTCATTGTTGTCATGTTGGTGTTAACTATCCACTTTCTCAGCCCAATGTCCCACAATCTCAAAGAGAACGTGATTAGGCAACGATCAGAGATTACAATAGTGTTATCTGCATTATAATTTTTATAAAGTACTAAATTTGCATGTAATCATTATGGACATAAGAGTGTAAGGAGTATGTTCCGCCAGTGGTGTTGGAATGTCTCTATTGTCTGGGCTGTAGCATTTACTTCTAAACTATTCAAATTGGAAGTCAATCATACGGAACGTGAAGCCAGTGTATTGCACTCGTAATAGCCTGACACTGGACTGCGTGTTTATTTTCAAAACGTCACAGTAAAAGATTATGACATTCTGTCAACACCACCACATAAATTAGATTTACTTTGCCACTTTCAAGAAACAGGACAGGGACAAGTTCCAATATTACCAAATCCCACAGCAATTTAAGTTGTTTTTGTCAGCATAAAAGGTAAATTAAGGCTGTTTCATGTGTGCAGAAAAACAGATTGCCTAATTTATCAAAGGAGAACCGTACGTGTTTGATAAGTGTTTGAAGAACAGCTTAAAGTTTTATGCAATGCCCTGTAACTGAAGGTCTAGAATTTGAATCAAAATACTCGTTATCAGGGAAATGTAATACTTAAAGGTGCTGACGTTGTTTCATTCGGAAAACTATTATTTAAAAACTAAATTCAGTAAATGGCTCTGGGAATGTTAACTATGAAGTCGGAGATTACATAAAACCCAGGAGAAAATATCTGAATGTCCATAACATGGATTGCGTCAAATAATGGTATTAAAGGATATACTTTTTTATGTATTTTGATGTGCAAGCCTCTGTGCCTCTGCTTCAGTTAGACTACATGCTTTCCTGTAGAACCACATCCAAACTAAACAGCACATTGTCTACTGTCAAAGGCTATGCAATATTTTTGTCACAACACAACCCTCTGATACATCATTGGTACTAAATAACCATGCTCTTTCATCCTCCTTGAATTCATATGCAATTGAACTCTAATGAACAAGATTAGTGAATAAACACCATTTTGAGCTGGTTGGGCAGAAGTGTGCAGGTATTTGTCATGTGTATTATTGTTGTCATTTGCCACTGCTGCTTTATTTGTACATACTTTATACAGTTCTGGATGTACCCCTTGGGATGAAACAATACTCTTTCATCAGATCAAATTAAGTGAAACAGTGCCATTCTAGGAAGACCCAATTAAATGGTTCAAATAAGTTTATTTCGGAGAGGGATTATGAAATCATTCTCAATGGATGAAAGGCGTCAGGAGGGTGTGAATGTGTGTGCTTTGTACTATGCAAACTCCAAGCTCCATTGCTGATATAAAAGTAAACTCAAGCATTTTGTTTCCCCTGGACCATTCCCACATGTAGAACACAGCACAGATAACTTAAACCGAGTTGAACAGGCTTTGTTCAATGCAACTCTTTTAGAACAATGCATATGTAAAGCAGAACTAAAGCACACTCTAAATCTCCCATTCATTCCCTCAATCTGCTTCTCTCCTCACGTGACACACGTGGGTTTTGATGCGTGTCATTCAGACTCATTAACGCAAATCATTCTACAAACTGCCAGCCTTATGCCACAACCAGGCTAGCCACAGCCCGCCTTCTACCACAGCCCGCCTTCTACCACAGCCCGCCTTCTACCACAGCCCGCCTTCTATCACAGCCCGCCTTCTATCACAGCCCGCCTTCTATCACAGCCCGCCTTCTACCACAGCCCAGCCTTCTACCACAGCCAGCCTTCTACCACAGCCAGCCTTCTACCACAGCCAGCCTTCTACCACAGCCAGCCTTCTACCACAGCCAGCCTTCTACCACAGCCAGCCTTCTACCACAGCCAGCCTTCTACCACAGCCAGCCTTCTACCACAGCCCGCCTTCTACCACAGCCCGCCTTCTACCACAGCCCGCCTTCTACCACAGCCAGGCTAGCCACAGCCAGGCTAACAAGCATAGCACAAAATGCCCTGAACTCCAACCTTTTGTTTTTCCTTTCTTTTCTTTTTTTTTAATCACCCTGCTCAATTTAGGTCCAGTCACAGTGAGTCGTTTTAAGTGTGGAATAAACACACCAAACACTCTGGGCCCACAACACCATATTGTACATCTCCACTACCCTGTCAAATTAGTACAAATACACTGTTGCTTGGCAGTCAAAAGTGAGGAAATATAAAGCAGATAGATTAACAGACTCATGAACTAAAATTACAGTTGCTACATACAGTAGATTTCACATTTGCCTCTGATTTGGCAGTGGTGCTTAATGGGTTTTGTTTAGGGGAAAAAAAATCCCTTTTAAGGATGAAAGTGAAGCTAACAACACACAGAGGGGCTGTCCCAAATACAGCATGTCTTTCTGTGAACACAAATGTAAAACAGACAAAATTACGTAATGTAGGATTATCTAAAAACTGGCTAACCTTCAAACATTTGCAGAGTATTGCTATTGACAGTGAAAACAAAAATGAAATGGGTCTAGGGCTTTTAAAAATTAAACAATCTGTTTAATATAACTACTGAGCTCAAAACCTATGCTACTCATTACCAGGAAAGGGAGAAAATGCTGTGATCTAAAAATGAATGCACAAATAAACAAACCTATACATCAACAGATTACGCACCAATTACACAAGATGGGATTGAGTTAACCAAAGAGCTATATCATCACAACTTCGTCATGTGAAATGCCGGCATAGAACTGTAGAGGTAATAATAAATGTAGTCATCATAATAGTTTCAGCTTTGTCAGTTAGGGCCAGCTTAATCACTGAGAACTACTGACATGATTTCTTGGCTTTTCCCAAGGATACTCATAAACTATGTTTAAAAAGCACCGTAACAATGTACTTGAAATCCAAACTTCAAGGGTGTGTAATATCATCTGGTGACTCATGGATCCAAACTCCAGCATGCTGCTCCTGAAGCTCTGCAAGTGTTGTGTAGGATTAAGCCACGTCAAGCCTGTGACAATCTGCTACTTTATCTCCAGATGAATTCAAACTTTCCAGGCTGTTTAGTGTGGTCACCAAAAGGCCTGAGATAATGTGCGTGTTGCCAGCTTCTACTGTAGAATCAACAATAAGGAAAGTGTTATTAGCCACACAGTGACACAACAATCTATCAGTGAACATTTCATTTTATTCAATACCAATGAGAATTCATTGGTGATATAAAGAAAATAAATATTATATGGAGGACTGTACACTGTAGGTAGGATCTCTTCCATTTCCTGTTCTCATCCATATGTATTGTCAACAGTGTGGTATATAATGATGAAATTATATGATAAATGTCCATGATGAATACAACCATGAATTGAAGATACGTGTAAAGAGACAAAATGAATGATGAATATTGTAATAATGTAAATAGATAAGAATAAATAATGTAGCTGAGGTAGCAAAGGTTTCAGAGCATGAATTCTTTAAATATTTGGGGTTGAAAATGTTAACCATTTAGTAGGATATAAATGGGACTTTCGTAGCAATCTCCAGTTCTACAAGGGTTCAGTGGAGGAAAGTGACACAGGCACACAAAGGAAATCACTCCCTTATCAGTGCTTACATTCTGCCCTCATCCTGACCACGCTACAGTGCTTTTCTTTTTTGTTACAAGAACTTTAACACAGTTTACACTCCAGAGTGAGTGCCATTCATTTCACAATATGTTCAAAATGTAATCTCCCTAGGATCTATGCATCTGGGGATCATTAACATACAGCAATACATCTTCCCATCGTAGAACTGATAAAACAAATCAGATGTACTCTAGAAAATGTTCCCGTTTAAAAAAAAAAAGCCTCAACCAAATCTGAGCGACAGATTTCAAAGTGTTGATTGTATTCCCTTTCCAAACATGCCAGTTAGAATAAAAGACTAAACAAAAGGAATGAGTCTGTGGTTTCACTTCAAACAGGAGAGTCTCTACAGCTTTCAAAGAAACAATTTATTTAAGCAATGTGTATTATGTTTCTCAGAGATGGGGGCGGACAGGGCAAGCAACATTATTACTATGTCACAGGAAAAGAGGAATAACTTGTCTTACAGTACACTGAATGCATGCTTCTATGGTTATCGGTCAGTAGTAATACCAACGTTCATAAGAACAAGTTCTCTCAAAGCAAATTCCAACCAGAGAATTACAATTCTTCTGATTTACTGCCATCCACACAAACACTGGCTTCAAATCTTCCTAGACTACGTTATTAATCATCCGACATATCTGTGTGGTTGTACAGAAGAGTATATTCACATAAAATGGCATTATAATATGCCATAGTCACACTATCATTTTGTGCTCCTACCCTTGGTTAAAAATGACAGTACATGAATACAGAAGTACTTGATACTGAGTAATCATCTCATGCTGCCTAGCCATTACAAGCGCTGTGAGTAAGCAAACCAAAATAAACTCTCAAGTTTCTTTAAAAGGCACTTGTTCCTTTTTGGACAGCAGCATTCTAATTATCAGCAGTGTTCCAGTAATTCTGCAGTGACATATGACATTCTGTCCACACATCGTGATTTGGCGGTCAATAAACTTTCAGAAATAGAAGGAGAATGTCTGTTAAAGGAGCAATGCTACAAAAAGACTTGGCAAAAAGTGAAAGGTCAGACTTAGCGTTGGAAAAGCAAGAATACAATGGATTCCAATCACATTTTGCTTTGACAACAGCCATTACTCCCAGGCCCTGGAACTTAAACCTAATACAACTCGGGATTAAACATGCATGAATTAAAAGTTTCCCAATGAGAATGAAACAAACATTTAAGTGGCATGTTGATAAGTGGTGTTTACCTAATGGCACTTCAATCAGAGTTATAAAAAAGAAGCCTTTGTCTGAATGGGGTGTAGTACTACTATGTACCGGCACTACGACAGTATGAACAGTAGCAACAGGATGTGGGCTTGCTATTAATGCCATAATCTCCTACGCATCAAACAGTTTCCCCTTATATTATATTTATTTTCTACCACATTTCTTTAATTGTAATGTTGTGATTTCAGTTCCCTTTTCAAGTCACTATATTTGGCTAGACCTAAACTGGAGACAACTAACCAGCTGTACCACTTCAACAGAACAGTAGCCAAGAACTCCACCCTGGGCCCTCTACTAGTTTAGGAGAGTTAAGCTAACTAGCAAGCCAAGGAAGCTAAGACTTAATTCAAGTAGAAAATTATACCCATCCAACAAAATGCTCACAATTTAGCATATTGAATTTAATAATGTCACGTTCAATAGGGGCATTATAGAAACATGAATTGAATTCTAACTAATCGACTAAAGTGAAGTAAAGTGAAAATAACCACACTCTGAGTGTTGGAATTTGAAACAGGGCGAGTGCAGTACTACCTGCACTATAGTGTCGGGGGACTTACCAAATTTGTCGCAGATGCTCTCATTCTGCAGCAGCATGGGGTGTTCAAAGGTGTCCCTGCAGTAGAGGATGCGTGTGACGCTGTGTAGAGCTGCAATGCCCCCCAAAGCCAGGACAGTGTGGTCCATCAGAAGGGCTGAAGGCTGCTCTCGGAGTCGTGCCAGGACAGAGCGGTAACGGCAGTACTGAGGGTAGCTCAGCACCAGAACCTTCCTGCCGTCATCTTCCTGGCCTGTAAAACACAAATAAAGGGTCGTTATCAATCGATCGATCTATCAACCCAATTTATTTTTTATTTATTTTTATGTCAGCAGTCATCACAAAGTGCTTTAACAACCAGCCTGAAACACCAAAAACCTCAACCTCAATAATGTAATGTGTGTGTCATTTGTACCCTAAGAAAATATTTTCATAGCTCAACAACTAAGAAATGTACACTGCAAAAAGACATTTTTAAAACACAATCGCCACAATAAGACCATGTCAAACTTCAGGGACATCAATCTGTCCAATTAGGAAGCCTACTTGATTGTGAATCAATTTCACCAGGTTTGGTGCATATGAAAGTAACGTGCCGTCGCAAGGTTTGCTGTGTCTCCAAGTTGAGTCTCAAAAGCATGAAGGAGATATGAGGAGATCGGCTGTTACACGAGGAGAGCTGGACAGGGCCATAGAAGGGCTTCGGCCCAGCAGCAGGACCGATATCTGGTCCTATGTGCAGAGGAACAGCAGGAGTACAGCCAGAGTCCTACAAAACTACTGGTGTGCATGTTTCTGACTAAACTGTCAGAAACTGCCTGACATCCTTGGTCACCAAACATCTGAAGATCATTTTTCCATTCAAAATGTCAGCCGAGATTTAACATTGCAAAAAACTAGAAAATGTCATCTTTACATTTATTTTCATATTAAAACAATCACCATCCTTTTGTCTGTATGCATGAACATTGACAGACTTAATACAAACACATGACATAAGGGAGAAAGTGCAAATATATTATCTAACATTGCTCACTAACAGGCACAGCACACACACACCAGCTCAGCAAACGTATTGCATTCTAACAAAGCAAGAGCAATAACAGCACCATACCTACGTTCAATAGCAAGCTGATACACCTGGTATGTGCGTCTTGCACTACTCTTGATCCTGCTCGCCAGTATTATTTTACAATACGTTTGCTGATCTAATAGAAATGGCTTGAAGATCGACCAGTTTGGTGACCACTGCCCTAGTGGGACCTGTGCTCAGAGCCCAGCACTGCTTACAAAACTCCGTAAGAGTTTGGTAATTGAGAAGACCGATTACTGTAGTTTTGAAAGTGAAAGGTTTTCCCATTCTTGCGTGATATAGAATGTCAGCTGCTCAACAGTCTTCTTTGTTGTATTTTTTGTCAAATGTTTCCATTGGGTGACAGGTCTGGACTGCTGGCAGGCCAGTTTAGCACCAGGACTCTTTTACTAGGGAGCCATGCTGTTGTAACACATTCAGAAAGTGGTTTGGCTTGCCCTCAGATTTCCAATCCATGAAAACTCTGTGTAAAAAGAACATGATGTAAACAATGGAGTAAACAGTTCTACGTATAAATAACAATATTACAAGAACCTATACCGCTACAATCCACATTCTAAAAAGAGGTATAACATAAGTCATTCATTAAATTTGCCATAATGATGTATAATAACACATTTATCTAAGCTAGGACAATGAGAAATACTTGGTGTTTGACATACAGATAATAGCTGTGGAAAAAAGTTCATGGCCTACTTTAAGAAAACAAGTATGTAAATGGCACCCCCATAAAGGAGCATTGTAATAAAAAACATTCTACAGCAGTGGAATAACCGTGTTTAAAAAAAATATATATACATATATATATTTCTTTTTGGGTGGCCCATCTAAATTCACATCCTGAAAATGCTCTCTCCACTTTAATTCCTGCAACTACTGATTTCTGGTCGCAAGTGAGCTTCTCAATTTAATTTCCTCCTCCCTTTTCCAGACCATTTGTGGGGACCTTCTACATTCCTCCACCCTGATCATTGTCTGCATTTAAAATAACTTCAATAACATGAATTCCTTGAAAACAGAAAACACAACCCCTTGACAAAATTAACTACAGAGTGTTATGGATTCAAAAGTAGCGACAAATCCCACCTTAAGACCTATGTTTATTCTTTAGCATGAATCTGCAAATGAGTAGGAAGTTGTCCTATGAAAATATATAGTTATCTTTATGTTTTTCCTTTTGCTGTCCTAGACACTTTTAGTTAGATTTTTGCTTGATAGTAGAGCACTTTGGTTGAAAACATTTTTTTTTTTTAAATGTGCTTCATAGATAAATTTGACTTGTCTTTCCAAAACAAGGGTTTATCACTCTTTGAATGATCTCTTTGATCCTAACAAGTCAATCAACAGGGTCACTCAAGCAAAAAGGTATGAAGTCCAAACAGAGACTCTTTTGCTCTCCAATCCACTTAAATCTATCCACTGCCTTCTACACTGAGCCTTTGAAAGCCATCCGGGCCTATGGAGCAAGGTGTCTCAGGCTCTGCAGATCCTTAAACTGCATTCTGCAGGCTACTTCTACCAGTGGAAAAGATCTGTGTCTGCAGCATGGGCTGAAGATCTGTGTCTGCTGCAATACTGGCGTCCCCCAGGGATTGGTTCTAGGAACCCTCCTCCTTCCCTGATTTTTAACCTTGCCACGTCAAGTGCCAACCTGTTCTTCCACACCTTCCACTGGCTACCAGTTAAAGCATGCATCCACTTCAAGACTATGACACTTGCCTACAAGGCAGCATCAGAAATTGCTAGTTTAAATAAACAGATGTCGATCAGTAAGTAACAATAATGTCATGAAACAACATAAAAAGATGGATGACTGAATAATAGGGAAGAAAACGCTTTTTACTACTTTTTCGATGGCAAGGATTTAAAATAAAGGGTCCATATAGATTAAACCCATGCCTTTGTTGACAGGAAATTAGATTTTGCTGAGCATTCATGGGTTTTAATTAGGGCTGGGAATCAATTAAAAACTGCAAATTAATCGCACAATTTACTGTGATTAATAAAAAAATGTATGTGTGGTAGAATCAGCAATGGCAATAAACACAATGAAGTATATTTTAAATAGAACATATTAAGACATCTTGTGAACTGTAAAAAAAACCTACAGAGTAGTCATTCCAATAAATGTTATGCAACAGCATTATAAAAAAAGCTTTAAAGGTTATGGGCCCAATCCCAATGCCCCCCCTAAACACTACACCCTGAACCCTCAAAGAGTTATTGACGTCACCTGGTCAGTGGTCAAGTGATTGAGTGCAAGAGGCTGCAAGAGCTCAATGCGCTATTATAAACAGGAATGGGACAGCACTAGAGTAATGTTTTGGAATCAAATCTGATGAAAGCATGTTTGGAATTTACAAACTACACATAGTTCTGGCCAGGGCCAGCTCTAGGCATAAGCAACATAAGCAGCTGCTTAGGGCCCCCATTCGCCAAGGGGCCCCGGATTGCTTTTGAGCCCTGGACCCCTAAATCACATTTTGCTTAGGGCCCCCAAAGGGCTGGGACCGGCACTGGTTCTAGGTATATGAACCATCAGTGAAGTTTGTTTATACTTACATGTAAAACATTTAATTCTAAAAAGTAAGGAAATGAGGTAAGAAATGTTAAGATTGAACGTGGAAATCCATTTATTGAGTTAAGCATACACTTTTACCACGTTTGAATCTATTTGTCATACAATTTAATTTTGTATTTGCATACGATAAAATATTTGTTGTTAACGGTGCTTTCATGTTTGAGGTTAAAAAAATATATATTTCAGTAATGTTTTTATTTTCTTACGTTCAATACTAATAAAAAGCTATATTTGCTCAATTCCATAGAGATACAGTATGCAACTGTAACGTGAAAAAAATTAAGAACGACTTTACCAAAGACCCAGTCAGACTATTAGTCTTTTCTGTAGTCAGCCTACTGTAATTTATAGATTTAATAGATGCTTTAAAAGCATTACATTGGGAATATGATAACCGTTTGCAATATTGGACGTATTCAGCACTAACATCTGAACATCGGACACCAAGCCTGTTTGAATGAACGAAGGAATGCAATAACTTGAAAAAGTCGTATTTAATTTTGCTGATTGAGATTCAAAGATCCTAATCAGTAGATCTGAACTTCCCATCACTAACTCTCAATAGCTGTCACAACAGATTGTGGTCAAAACCAAGGCTATATTGTTTGTGATTCACATAAAAGGTGCTGCGTTAATTATTAAATTAAGATTAAACGCGTTACTCCCCCTGTACCAGTTTTAATATCTAATAACTGTTGTAAATAAATAAATAAATAAATATAATATGTATATATATATAATAAATTCAATTAGTACAATGTACTCACCTAGCATTGTATCTTAAAATGCATGCACTTCCTGTTAGTTACTCTGGATAAGAGTATCGACTTAACAGTAAATATCATGTAAATAGAAGAAATCTAAAATCATGAAGACATATGTGTTTACAAAGGCCTGTGCATATGTACAAACATGTACGTGAATTAATGAGCACAAGTACATATGATAGTTATTAAGTAATAATTCATTCCAAATTAATGATGAAATACATTTTAAATATACCTATTTAACATCTGTTGTCACAAAGTGCTAACAAACAATAACCTCAAATAGCGCCCCTATCCTAAAAGGCCCCAGTCCTAACAGGCCCCTGTCCTAACAGGCCCCTGTCCTAACAGGCCCCTGTCCTAACAGGCCCCTGTCCTAACAGGCCCCTGTCCTAAAAGGCCCCTGTCCTAAAAGGCCCCTGTCCTAAAAGGCCCCTATCCTAAAAGGCCCCTAGCCATTGCATGTGTGAGTGCATGTACGTTTACGTGACCTTGAGGTAATCAATAACATCTTGACACAACTTCATAAAATCAAAGTAGAAACAATTTATAAACAACATTAATGTTATAATATTCATTGCATACATTCCAAACAAGCTTAAAAATCCCTACACTAGGCAAAAAAACTAGTGAACTACTATTCACTAAAACACAAAAAAAGTAGCCAAGTCAGTCACTCTGTCCCAAATCACTCATTCTGTCTTAAGTCAGTTACTTTGTCCTAAATCACTCACTTGGGTGAATTCCGCTGTTGTCATCATTTCCACATTACCTAACCAACCCAGGAATTTACTGTAGTCTCATGTTGTGTTGGTGTGAAGAAAAAAATTAATGAGCCAATAACATAACATTCCTATCCGTTTTTAAAGTAGGTAATGCACTGATATCAAAAGAAAAATGTGCTTTTTCAACATTGATATAATATGGAAACTGGAGGAGACTAATTTGTATTCTCTCCATCCACTACCTTTTTACTGTTCAGCTCTGTATTGATTTCAGAGGTTGCCCTGTTTCCATTTATCCAAGACTCCTTTCATAATATATAACATCTCTGATTCATCCGCCTCTCTTTCCTGCAGCTTCCACGCTTTTTATATAAAGGACGTAACATAGAGAGCCATATGCTGGCTGCCTCTCAATCTGTTTGTCTTTATTGAACCAAAAAAGCATGACATCTGTAACCTGTAATAAACATTGGACGCAATACAAAAAGACAATCACATTTTAGTAATAACTTGCTTCTCCCCTAGGCAGGAAAACATTGAAACTCTTCATATTCATGACACATAATGTATCCACCATGATTCAATAGGCTTCAATCACCACTGCTGCATTACACAAGTATTGACTCGTCTCTTCACAGCCCATAATATCAGTTGCAGCAAAACATTTCCCGGTTTAAATCAGCCCTTGAAGAACTATTAGTCCCTGTAATATTCACTAGGAATGTCTTTAAAGCCTTCAAAGGGAACGGTACTCTCACAAAAGGGCACAAACACCCAGAGGAAATTCTATTTAAACTGTATGAAGGGCAACATAGGGCTGCCCTCTCTGCAAGTTGGTTCCTGTTCTTAATTATCTAAAAGCACTAAAGTGCCTCTCTCCGTTCTAGTTTTTTTTCCCGGGGTTGGGGGGGGGGGGGGACGTTTATATAATTTTCACCTCAAATTATTCAAGTGTGCAGCACAAAACAATATGCAGGCCAGCTACATTCTGTGCAGAAAAAAGACCGGCACGATTAAATCCACACACCGTTCTCTGGTTGCAGTTTTCCACATTCGCACTGAAAAAAAAATCAAAAAACATACTTAAATGATTTAGGGAAAAAAACAAGCACTTCCCTGAGTTGATTTATGTGATTCTATTACATTAAACATTCCTTCCCCTAAGCGGGCTGTGCTCCCTAGCAACAAGCACTAGGAGCTCTAATGTCATTGGCATGGGGCCAGTATAAGCTGTCTGCGTTATTGATTGCTAGATTGAAAAGTTTGCATTTAATAGGCTCTGTAATACATAATGAAATTATTCAGGACTCCTTGCGCCAAATTGGTTCCTTTGACTATAAGACTATAGCTGATACAAACAGACCAGCATCTAAATGTTCCAGGGGTCGTTTGTGCCTGTAACAAATTATAGCTTCAACCATGCATCACTACAATCATATTCCAGACATGAGACCCATAATTGCCTATACAAGCAAGGTAATATTGGTAGGAACAAGAATGCAGAAATAGACTTTAAAGAACTCGCAGACAATTTCTATTGTCTGTGATAAACATCCCCTTACTGTGTACATTTGACAATGTTTTATTAATCCTGTGAGATTAATAGCCATGTTTGCCTTTCCTAATCCAGATACTGCACTGTGGAGCTTCTCATTCACAAATTACTTGGACAGACGGTTACATAGAAAACCTTGCCTAAAGGAGATTATAAGAGTAAATGACTAGTTTGTAAAATGAAAAGGCAAGGAAAGATCTTTTTAATTCCACTATGTTTAAGTCTAAAGGCTTTTTACCCCAGGTGATGATGTACATGTCTTCTGATGAGACAGCCTCTCCATTTGTCACGCGTAGTTGTTTGACACAAACCCAGTCGAGCAGCTGTGATCTTGGATCATAAAATTTGCGACTGAATTCCTGGCCTGATTATTATTTTTTTTGCATTCTGAAATAAATGGATGTGAGGTAGCTTTAAATGGGACACAGAGTTCCAATTCAAGCAAACGTTTCCAGGGGAAGAGAAGAAAACATATCTAAAGATTGGGAATTGGGTCAGAGGGAATTACATGTCATTCCTGATTAGACTTCCTGTGTATATTTCCTTAAAACCCCCCATTGTAAATGATGGTGGATCACGAAGGGCACGGAGTATAAAAATAAGAAAAGATTTAACATGTTCCATTTAGGGACAGAATGAAAAGGGAGAATGCTATCCAGGACATGCATGTTTCCCATTGTAAGGACTATATTGAGAGAGAGAAAGAGAGAAAGAGGGGGAGGGGGGGGTGTCACTCAACAGGGCCCATTGTGAATTCCTGTCATTATGTGAGAACTTCTCATATCAGCAGATCTGTACAGGGAAGCTTAAAATAAACAGTAGATAGGCTAAGCCAACTGGATCTGTTTAATATAAAGTACAATTAAAAATATACACAGATCACTCGTAAGAGCTTCTGTAAGAACTTCTGGAACCTCTGGAACATATATTTCTGGTAACGGAATAATAACAATGGTTCATTTTCCTTCTCCGAGTTTGTTTTCACAGAAATTGCTGGGGGAAATAGTGGTGTGTAATAAAATAAAACTGATCCATCAACTGGTCTACACACAAAGGACGGAAATGAAATAACTACCAGGACAACAGGATGGAAAGATTCTATGAACTATTGTGTCTAGAACTGGGCCCACAGTATGTATTTCTTTGTCTGTGTGAGAAGTATCACACAATGTCTACACAACAATAAATTGCACAAATTGTCCAAAAGTAAACTCAGAAACTAAGAATAGTATGTCTAATGCTGAAATTCCCATTCTGCCATTAGACAGAAAAAAAATGTAGTTGGTTAAGCTGCCTTTGTTGCCTTCCTGCACATTCTGCCATCATAAGATATCTAGGGGCCCTTAGAGGTAAGTAATCCAGCCCAGTATGAAATAAAATATTTAATGTACATTAGAAAAAACTAAGTGATTGCCCTAAGGTTGAAATTAACAATGTCTCTATGATAGGACTGTGCACTTCTGTGTGTTTGTGCACGTGTGTTTGTGTTGATATATACAGTATTTTTATAGTTTTGGTTCCAGCTCAACTTTAATAAAACAAATCCAATAAAGAGAACTAGATTAGGGAATTTGTTAATGGAATAATGGTCCCTCTATGTCTCTAGCATAGCATGCGTGTTCATGTCTGTTTGGGATGCCTTTCATGTTATAGGACACATCAATAACAGGTCTGTTGTTTCAGAGGCAGCTAATGTACAGCCAAAACCCTTCATTTCCTCTTTAAGGTCACCCCTGGGTTCAACACTCATTGTTCAACAGTTCACCAGCAAAGCTCACACCCCCTGGAGCACATTGGAGAGAAACAGCTGGACATTACGCAAACATTTATCTGACATTTTGAAAGAACAACATTTTTCGCTGTTGCAATCTGAATTTGATTACAAAACACATGCTTGCTAGGACGCGTTCTCCTGGCCCATTCAGATTCGAGGCATGCTCAGACGCTAGCTGCATCTAATAGATTGCCCCACTCCACCACACAATTTACTGCTTACAGATTTAGAATTCTTTGGCTCCTGGCCAAATTTCGGTCATAAGGGAATTAATGATATGAGCCGATCAGTGCGGGGAAAACAGCTTGTGATTCTCTCTCCAACAGGTCTGAAATAATGAAGAGGACATGCCCATAAACCAAAGCCCGCTGTTATTCCAGTTGCACAATCAATAGGACATTCCATTGAATTACTTCAAAGCTTTGTGTAGTTGTGTACACAGAGAGAATATGCAAAACAACAACACAACCTTTCATTAAAAATCAAGGCTATGAAGTTCCTTCCGAGAAATCTACATTACAATAAACAGTGTATTTTTTAAACAGTGTATTACCAGAATGAATCAGTTTCAATAAATGTATACTCTCTTTAGTTTTTATTGTATGTCAGCATAAACATTTGAAACTACACTGCTCAAAATATGAAGGAAACATTTAATCATCACAGTATAACACCAAGTCAATTTAGAAAGCTTAAGTGATTGTGAATCAATGTCACCTGTTTTGACCACAGCTGCACAGGAGAGGCAAAAGTAATACAACCCCCAAAAAGGGAAAGGTTTTGCAGGTGGTGTCCACAGATTCCAGGAGACAGGCAGTTACATGAGGAGGGCAGGACAGGGCCATAGAAGGGAATCAACCCAATGGCTACCTGGGTTGATTCCCAATGGGAAACAGAACTAATGACGCACTAACTAGCAAAACATGATTAACCGAAGTGCCAACTAAATGAATCAATTTCAGGATTAATGCATTTTACATAATGTAAATGCCAATTTATGGTTAAGTGTTTATTTTGATCCAAATCTACTGTAAGACCTTGTGCCACTGTCAGAACAGCCCCTGCAGAGTCAAGATCGCTTCAGGTCTCAAAGATCGTCTGGTCTGCTTCTCTTGGTGACCCTGGTTGAATCTAGGGGTCACATGGTCTCAAAAACTCCAATTAGAAATCACCTCCACGTCAACAAGCAAACTGGACATCTTGCCAGATGAAATCTTCCACTCTCACCCAAAAGAATACATCTGCAAAATACAGCAGCTGTGAAATTTCCCACAAACCACTATAGTTTAGTTCAGTCCTCACCTTTAGAGTAACACTGTATATGTTGGCCAAATGTACTGGAAAGCTAGACTATGTCAGAGATACTGTACAAACACACAGCTAACTGTAAGCGATATGTTCCTTTTACACATATACTCAACTAAACACTGATCAGCATAGCAATTGATAAAACAAGGTCATGTAGGAAAATAAGTGGGTTTCAGTGCATACATATGTCAGCTAACGTCTACAGAAATCCCAAGTAAACAGGCTCTTTGGAACTCTCTATCAAAAGGTTTGCCACATTGAGACTTACATTGTGAACCTACTAACCAACAAAGTAAAACAGTAAAATGTGATGTTTTTGGTTTAAACCATCTTAAACTCATTCAAGCATAGTGGTCTTAGTACGTTTACAACTAAAAACATGCATATAATTAAATTAAAGTTAAAAAAGTTAAGGAAATGAAATTCTTAGTCTAGGATTGAAAGAATAAAATCTATTACATTACATGTAGAACATATACAATTATTTTGCGGGAGCACAAACATCTTTGAAGAATATGATTTGTGGTTCTCATCATCTCCCTTAATATGTTTATGGACTATATAGCATTTGTTAAGCATAAGGCTAGTCGTGTTTTTAGTGTTCATGGCTCAAATAAAGTAGGCTCGCTTGAATTACTTTCAGCACCATTTTGCAGCTGAATCACGTTTCAGCACTATAAAGCAGTCCGCGGCTTGGGCCCTTTGGTAATGTCTCATGCGCTCCCTCTCCTCATGAACTGTAATGTTTGTAAAGGGAAACGTCCTTCTTGAGACATTACTTTGGGATCCGTTTGCAACACAGCTCAAGTGGTTACTTCTAGTGGTTTCTCTAGTCACTAATTTTAACATAGTGAAGACCTATATTATAAATAAAGTAATTTCAAATGACAATAGATACAAAGAATTTCAGTAAATACATTCTATCAACCAAACCTAATTTCAACCAAAACCTAATGAAGACACTCCTGGACTATCCCAGTCAAAGCCCGGACCTAAATCCAATGAAGAATGTGGAAAGAGTGCAAAACTGATTAAGCTCCGTCAAATTGGATCAGGACCTTTGATGAACTGCAATATTCTAAAGAAGAATGGCCAAAATTGTTGTGCAAACTGGTTGAGACATTTCCATACATAGTTTATGGCTTTAGTAGCAGCCAAAGGGTCTCCCAACAACTACTGACTAATGGGATAAATAGGTATGCAATCAATTATTCAGATTTTGTTACTGCTTTGTATGGGTAATTAATATAGTACCATTTTATTTTTCACTTGATGGACATTTACGTGTTTAATAAAACCCTGATTCTATCCATTTTGATTGTTATGCTGTAACGTAAAATCTGGAAAAGTCTAAGGGGGGTGAATACTTTTGAGAGCTACTGTATTGCTGCAGGACCTGATAAATGCCAGCTGTAAAATGAGTTGTTGCACAGTTGCGTTAGTATATCTACCAATGTAGAAGCACATAAAAGTGCTCTGTATTCAGTTGAAATAATAATGTGGCTTTTAACATTAAAGATCAATGGAAAATGTCTGGATGTACTTTTTGGGGGTGAGAAAGTTTGGCATAGACCAATCTGCCAACATTTCTTTAGATGTTAAGGGCAAAGCAGCTCATTAGCAGCTCATTAGAAATGCAACTAAATCCTTAACTGACAATTAAAATCATCTACTTAGTTGAACTTAATACAACATTTTCCCCCTAAATCAGCTCTACCAGAGTCTATGGTTCTAATAGACTCTAATTAACTACATCACCATGTCATTTGTTAGAACAATTAGCTCAAAGAAATAGATGCACAATTCTTCAAATGTTTTCATGTTGAGTTGAAATCCCCCATGGGGTGAGAATGTTTTCTTTGATGCAGAGATACTGTACATTTATTATGATTTAGAAAATTAAGAATACGAATATGTTTTTTTTAGAAGCTAGGCCAACATCTGTATTCAGCCATCAAAAGGCTGGTTCATATTTTGAATGTAAAACAAATGTAAAATACTATTTGCTTTGCAAAATAAATGTTCAACTACACGTTGTTTAATCATGTTCTGTAAACTGCTTGTTTGTGTAAACAAGTATCCAGTTAGCTAGACACTAATTTATCAAATATATAAAAATAAATATACTTTTTATGACTATATAAATACATATTTGTACAGGTAAATATACATGGTTGTAAAAAAATAATAATACTTAAATCATTTACATAACACATATGAAATGTTCTTCTTTATAAATAACAAAGTTTCTATTATGTCAAAATAAAGTTGCCCTGAGAGGAGGCAAGTGTGTGGAAGTGTGGAGATCCTATGGCTGGGCTCGCGTTCATGCCTGCTTGGGAGTCCAGCAGGGCTCTGTCTTCTCCCCCTTGGAAAATCCCTTAAGAATGGAGATGGGGAAGGGAAGAGCGCACCCATTGACAAAAGCAACCATCTGCATTTCCGTTTTGTTTTTTTATGTTGCTGGGTGGGTGTGTATAAAACCGTAATCGTAAAAGGTTTCCCGTAAGAATTAGATTTTTATATAGAAATGTTATGCATGTCATTACATTGCAGATTATTTAGCCAACGTTCCTCCCTGTCCAGTACTATGGTAACATAACCTACAGAAAATGCAGCTGCCACTTCATATACAGTGTCGAAACACTATTCACTTTCATTGATTAAATGGAAAGGTATCCCCCAACCTAAGGTTTGTTGGGGGTTTCTAATGTTTTGGGGGGGTCTAATGTTCAGGGTGAGCATGAATGTAAGTTGATTGTGTTTTGATACACCGAAATTGTTCTACTTTGCTCCTTAAATCTGAACACTAATTATGACAAAAACATAACCAGTGCTATACTAACGATTGCATAGAGAACCTACAAAGCCAGCAAAATAAAAGTCCTCTCGTGCACATGCTAGCACAGTTCAGTACGCATTAACTCGGTAGGAGCCTTTGCACAACATCTATTAGTCTTCTGTCCAGTCCACAGAAATGGAACAAGAGGAAACCAATTTCGAAAGGGCAAAATATTGTGTCAGTTCTCTTTGTGAAGGATAGACATCAATGTAAACTTTCCCTGCAAAGATTGTATGGTTGAATAGGTCTCTTAAAACCAGATGAATGTAATATTGGTCTAAACCCAAAACAGTACTCGGAAACAGCCTTGAAAACAATTCATTTTTCCCCCAAGATGGCACTTGAATTATAACAGACATCACCACTCACTCATTGTTAAAAATCACTCTGGTCAATGCTGTACCATAGCAGCCAAGGCTAGGGCACTGTTTCCCAGACCTCGGTTTCTCTATCCTTTGTGAAATGAGCACATAGGTATCTTATACAGGTTATATAATATCACAAAGACCCACGCAGTGTGATCCTACTATTGATGACTTCAAAATTAATATATATATAGCCTATATATATTTATATTGTACAGATACATACATAAAATGTATAACAACAATTAGATCTAATAAAGAATAAATAGATCTAATTTTAAATGCCAGCTTATCACAGCCATAGTCTCACTGCTTATTGGAATAGCACTTGAATCCATCTCTTAACATTTTAGAGACTACTGTAGGCAAGCAATGAAACATGCCACAGCGCAAGTGTTGCTGATGCCCCCCCAGGGTAGTTCTGCTGACCCAGCACATTCAGGAAGCAGCAAGATTCCCATTGAAGGGACAAGTGCTTTCACACACAGCCTGATGGAGTCATTACCGTCTACATCATTCATTAGCACCAAACAGACACATGATATTAGTAGGTGACGAAATGGACGGCCATTAAATAAATCTAAAATTATTTATCCCTCCGATATTTCTCGCCATGTCCAATACACAATCATCATTACACAGAGTCTTTATAGAGATGCACTGACGCAAACGCATGCACGCTCACAATATTGATTCCTCATGTAGTAGAATGACAACAGGGCCATTATTGATTCTCAAATTCACTTTCTGTTTGATAATAAAATAATATACAGCATATTCAAAGTCAATATAACACTCAAAGGTAAAAACATGCAAGCTTTTCAGCTAAAAAAAAAGACCATTAATAAACCTCAGGAGAGCATTTCGCATGTGTGAATATCCATTTAGTTTCACTCAGTCCATTGTCAAATGTTTTGAGGTAATTAAAACAAATATTTTCAGTTTAACATTTCAGCAGTATCTTTAGGAAAAGCTTGGAATACAGGAATATGAGGATGTTGTGCCCAGTATACATTTTAAATGATCAAAGTTTAGGGTAAAGTAATTATTAATATATACTAGTATCTAGTCCTCCGAAAATGCATAATTGATAAAAAAGAGCATATTAGAACCACTTTCAATTGGTTATAAAGGTGTTGTACTGGATTTATACTGTTCTTACAGTGATGTATAATCCAGACTAAAGTACCAGTTAATACAAAGCCTTCCACTAAAAGATTTAAAGTATGTGCGTATATATATATATATATATATATATACATAATATGTAGATACCCATATATGTATGCGTGTATTAGCGTGCTCACCCAGTTGAGCCCTCTCCCTCTGGACGTCTCTGAAGTTCAGGCCACTGGTGAAGGTGCTCTCCCTGTATCTGTGAAGGGCCTCTCTGCGCCCATTGGAGCCCAGCTCCCTCAGAACTGAGGGCTTCAGCTGTGCTGCCCGCAGTCCATGAGCCCATCCTGAAAACTCTGGCACTGTCCACTTCACCAGGTCCTCCAAACGAACAATCACCTTCTCTGAAACTGCAATTACCTCGTGCTATGAGAAAACAGGAGAAAAGAGGAATGTGAGTTCAGGAGGTTAAGTATTAACAGGTACTTTTATGCGCAAACTCTAAACAGCTTAAAACTACAGTTATATTAAGACTTACTATTGTTATGGGCCTATAGCTTGCCATGGTCACAAGGGCGAACTACAGAAGACAATCTGTTTTAAAGTGTTGCCATATGGTATCTTGAGAAATAATGAGCTCTGCGATGGTTACCGGGTAGCAGTCTTATGATATTATTAAGATGCAGTATTTGGAGGACAGATGTGTCCACCTGGAAAACAAATCCCTGTTTTACATTTATCTTATATCTCTGTACACCTCTTCTTGCCATCTAAGCATTTACATGCACACACATACAGTAGAGTCATACAGTAAGTATATACATACATACATACAGGGCCGGACCTAGACATGCTTAGGGCCCTCGTCCGTCAGTCTATATTAAAGAAAAGCTAGCTGCAGCAGTTGGATTTATATACAGTATCTGGGTCTTCTCACATGTTTTCAGTAAACAGAAACATCAAATATAGACTAACATAATTCAAAAATCTCACCTACGCACATGGTGATTTTGTGCAACCCGATAATAAAAAATCTATTAAAAACCGATCCCATGTGCATTTATTATTTTTGTGGTTGACCTAGCCTATTGGCCATTAAGCAAAGCATGTGAAGGCATCCAGCTGCAACTGTATTTACAGCTCCACAACAAGCTATTTCCCAAGTTCTACTGGCTTTTGAATGCAAAAATTAGCCTACAAATGAAATTGCACAGCATGCGGTCACCTCGGCTTTATAAAGAGCAAATTATCCTAATCCTTTGATTTATTTGCCAAGTTTGTCAGTAAAAAAAATATACATATGACATTTTTATCAATGGTAAGATTACTAAATATGATGCAATGAACATCCCCCGCTCCCCGGTTGCTCCAAGATGAATGGTGTTAGGCACTATAGTACATGCTTCACAATAGCTTGCTCATTGATATAGGTAGTCTTAGTCATGTTAAATTGGAAGTAATGTTGTTTTGTAAGCTCTTCATAAAATATTTAAAATGAATTATGAAGTGATATAACAATTCACAAGCAGTGAATTAATGTAGATAAATATCCACAAGGAATGATCATAAAGAGTTCCATTACTGACATTGGAGGAAGGATTAATATAAATTAACATTTATGCATATCACGGTCTTATAAACACTGTAACAAAAATGTTTCCTAATGAACTTGTGTTTTCTCATGTATTGAAAGCAATGTTACTAATTCTAGCACCAAAGAAGGTATTCAAAAGCTTCTGCAGTTTCATAATTGTATGTTAATTAATGGGTAAAAAATTGGAATGGAAAACATATAAATATTCAAAAGAAAGTTGTTTGTATACAGAATAATAATGCTCTACATTATGAGAAACAAAACCAGACGGTAAATAAAAGCTACAGTTACATCAGCAGCAATAACATGTTTTATGATAAACAGTACAGGTGATATATGACCCCCCTTTTGCTCTACACAGAAGATATATACACTGGTTTACAACATTATGATGTATGGAATGTCAACATTGTAATCGGAACAACAGTTCTTTTATGACAGTTAGATGAATTATGCTGCAACATAATTCTACATGATTATTTAATTACCTCTAAGGGCCACGAAAATAAATAAATAATATTCCTTATCACTGTATTTAAAGAAATACCACATTGAATTCCTATGTTTCACCATTGTACGGCAAAATCGGTTGGACAGGCTTTTCTTAGTTAAGAGTCGGTGCCACAGACAGCCATTGTCTAACTTAGAAGGTTTCAGTCGGGTGGCTCAGGGGGTCAGCTCAAGAATTCCTTGGGCCAAAAGGAGATTAGTAATTGAGTAATGGACATGGTGACATGAACAATGCTCCTTGGTGCGCTCGGCTGAGAAAGTGAAACAGAATATGAGTTCATTATCTTTCCTCCTCAGCACTGACCTTGGCTACAGTGTCTCAAAACAAACTCAACTATCTAAAAGGAAGAGCCCAGGAGAGGCAAAGTGGCAAAAAGAAATCTACTGAGCCTTTTGAACTGGGTTATAAAGCTGTTTATGGTGTGATTGTCTATGTTTGTATGACTGCAAGATTTTGCCAATCAAGCATTCTGTTATAAACTCTAAACAGCTACCACATTGTTGTGTGTATTTTACAAAATACTTAATACATACACACAATTGAATACACTTTTACAATATTTTGATTTTGAGGTGTGTAATCAAAGGCAAAACTAGACAAAAGTTTAAAAAAAGCTGGTCTTCCCCCATGAACGAGATATACAGTGAGACAGAAAGACAGATTGGTCTGGCAAAATAATTTCTGTTTACTATTGTACAGCCTCCTTTGTGAAATTGAGAATGCCATGTCAAATTCCGTGACGTCCTAAATGCAGCAACTCCTAGTGGTTTTGGGGATAGTCAAACATTGAGTCAGATGACCTGTGAATCACTTCTCTTAAAGCCACGCTGCTCCATAAACTACTTGAATTATTCACGGGAAACTACAGACTCAAAAGGAGAGCACATTCTCCGGCCATCAACCAGAGCATGCAGGCACCTCACCTTGTCACATACAGTCGCTAGAGCGTGACGAGGTGAGGCAGACCTGTCTGACATCTACCCCAACAATTCTGGGCAGTTCTGATTTGCATCACACCATTGTTCCCACAAATGTTTTGGAGTTACAGAACAAATGTCTTCTGAGCCAAAACTTTATCGTAGTGAATGCAATTTTCAGCATGCAATTACAGTGAACAGGCAGTACAGTACCCACTTTGTTACAGTTTCATGCAGAAGCAAATAGGCATTCCCGAATAGTTTTTAACAGTAAAGCTTTACATTAACCATTTTGTACTTTAGCCATAACTCAGTGGCCCATTACCTTAGAAAATAAACCACCAAAATGCATAGCCTCACACAGTTTTAAAGATTGTAGGCTATCCTCAACTTATTAACTTATATTAGCCAAAAGAAGTTGGCTAATATAGAAGTTGAAGTAAATAATCAAACTTTATATTGGACTTGTTTAATGTTATCCAGAGTTAGCATTCCTCTCGTGTCAATCAAAGTAAGTGGTGTTCCTATTGTTGCATGTCATCATCGTGATTTGGTTTGTCACTAGCAACATTTTATGAAAAATAGTTTATTTTCTTTACCTTAGTATATAAGCTAATCACTCTGCCAGTTAATATTGTTGTATACAGTAGGTTTATGTGAGGTAATGAGGAAGGGTGACCCTACCTTAACAGTTTTTTGACAGGTATATTTCCAAATACCTGGACTCCCGCAGTAGTACAAATATGCAGTAAAACATTTAAGGAACTATCCAGCTTTAACAAATGTTTGTAGGTCAGCTAGGACACACAGGTCTGTAATCGGTCCAAGACTGACCCATTTATATTGACGTGCTCTTGTTCTACCAACAACAAAATCACAGACTTATCTTGAAAAGTTTGATTCATTATTATGGTTTATTGCATTGAAAATAGTTCTGATACTATTCTGAATTGTTTAACGACGTTACACCTTTCTTTTAGACCAACAAACACAATATACTCAGTGAAGTTTATCGGTGAGGCTCTGGGCAGGCAGGTATTCTTCTTCAGACATGTTATAGCTTCACAGCCGGGCATGTGTGCCCCTTAGAGAAAACATAGCGCTACACTGAGGGGAATGGTCAGGATGCAGCAACCTAGAAACTTGGGTCACAATACATGCCCAATTCAGAAACTCAGTCCACACAAAATGTTTATGGGTCCATAAAGGCCATGTGCTTAGGATTTACCCTAAATGACACTTTATCCACAGATATGTTACCTAATGCATGACATTGAGAAGGGAACAGCAGTGTTTATTTTTCATGAATGCCGCATAATCTGCTGATTGTGGATTCAGTTTTCATTGGGTATTACTGAAGACAAAATTTGCATTAACCAAATGTACTGGTGCTCAAGCCGACTTGGCTGTTGTTTGTCCCATAGGTGTCAGGGGGCTTAGCCTCAGCCATTTCCCCCCCGTGGGTACTAGTCCAAATGGTTTTTCATTGAGATACCCGTCTTGATGTCAGATATCAAGTTTTGTGCCAACTAGAAAGTAAGAGCCAGAGATAATTTAAGTGTATTTTAAGTGTTTCTTACTGACTACAAAATTACACAAAATCCATGAATGCAGACCTTATGGGAAATATTTTGCCTTTCTTGCAAGAGTGACCAGAGCATATACTGAATTTTACAACAGGCTTGATATCTGTGGCAAGACTGTGCCATATCAACATTCCTTTCATGACCCATTTAAAAAGTACTTACTGTAAAAGATTAAAGAAAGACCTGTGTCACTAAATAACTAGACTAGTTTAATGCATGGGACTGTTTTGCAAAAGGCAGTTCTCAGACCACAGATTTCAAGCCTGGCTAGCCAAATTCCTTGCCTGGCCAAAAGCTAGGCCACGCCCAGAAACCTAACTTTCTTTTCTGCAATGAGTCTAGATCTGAATATCGACTAGACATTTCAATGAATGCAAAACTATTATAAATGTGTGATTGGTCCGAAAAACCAATGGTCTGGGCACAAGCTAGATCACACATGGCATTTAGAAATGTTTTTGTTGATTTGGATACTCTGGTTAGGACTTGGATACTCTGGTTAGAGATTATCTAAAAGCTGATTACATTCTTTTGTACAACAACCGGCATTTAGACTTCACTGAACTCCTTCAATGATGGCAGTCAGACAGAAGAATGTAACAAATGACTGAGCAACAATTTCAGCTTGAGTCACCAGACAAACAGAATCCAGTCACAAATAGAGGTTTTGTCATAATGGGTGAACAACACAATGCCTTAATACATAACATGAAGGCGTTTTCAGTTGGAGTAGGACAAACGTCAGTGAAAGCAGAAGGACTTCAGTTTGCCTTGTCACAGCATTCACTGGGAGGGGCAAAGACCATACAAACACCATAAGCCAGAGGGTAAACTCAAGAAGGGATATCCAGAGAGACTTATGACCTACTTTTATCATCTTTAGAAAATGACTTGTTATTGTGCTCATGGAGTGCACATTCATGATATAGATAGGTGGTAATAGACATACTACTAAGGGACCACGTAATCATAACTGTATAACACCAAGTCAATTCAACTTTAGGGATATCAATCTGTCCAGTTAGGAAGCATGCACACTAGTAACCCGATAGAGGTCATTTTGTAGGGCTCTTGCGGTGCACCTCCTGTTCCTCCTCACCCAAAGGAGCAGATACCGGTCCTGCTGGTGGGTTGAGAAGAATTGCAAACTAGAGACGAATCAGTCAGGAAAGATAAGGAGACAGCAATTGTCTGTGACCACCACCTGCAAAACTATTCCCTTTTTGCTGTTACCTTTGCAGTGCACTTTGCACCAAAACAGGTGACATTGATTTACAATTGCTTATGCTTCTGAAAAGATTGATATCCCTGAAGTTTTATTGACTTGCTTACACTTAATTGTATGTATTAAAGACTTATAAACAGCCAGTAAAATTGTTAGTAAGAATTACTAGTGAATTACAGCCTAAACAATAGGCTGTCCATGCACTCAAAGTAATTAGTCATCAAATTGTGCTTAAGGCTAATACAAAGGAAAGAGTTGTATAACCCAGGACAAATGAAGAAACAAGTTTAAGTGACACTGCAGCGTCTATAAATACCTTCATGACATTGAAATCTAACTGCTACTGTATTATTCAATGGGTAAAAATGCAAACCTTCAGGAGAGGAACATTAAGTTTCTATGTTTGCATTGTTGTGAATCAAATTCATAGCAAGCTTTGAACTTCCAAAATGACAACTGCAACCTTTGGCATATTTCGTGTGATTTTCAATTGAAAAGTTAATTTAAATAGCCATTCTGGAAAGGAACTAGTGCGGTTATAGCAAATATTGGATTGTTTTTGTACATCCACATAAACGATAATAAAAAACCTTTCTGCAATTCAAAAAAAAATAATATGTAATGGAGCTGAGAACAATGGCACATGTAAGTTCATCTAGTCTTTGTAATATTGTTGCAAAACAACGCTCTGACAAACAAATAACCTTCACACGGTTTTGGATATCCTATTACATAATTTAGTCATTAAGAAAATGCTAATATGATTTGTAAAACCATTCGTATCGATTGAAGAACTTGTCGATTTTAAGCATTATTGTATTATGCTACTGAACAGCTGTAATTTAAAAGTGTAAAATCTAAACAAATGGAAAGGACTGGCCAGGTAATATTCATTACAATACCCGTTTAGCTACCAATGCCTATCCAGAGTAGCCCACTCAGAAGTCCAAAAGCCAACACATTAAGAGAAATAACAGGCTGGAATGCTAACTGCCATGTCTAACCAGATATGTTCTTTCTAGAAACCCTCTCTATTATTCATGCAATTGAGATTGGCAGCAAAGTATGTGATTGGTTGGCAATATATTTGTGCACCTTTTTAACAAAAAAGCATAGACTTATAAAGTTTGATCATAAAATCAAAGCAGTATTTTGTTATGCTAGAATACTATTGATTCCAACAAACCAGGCACTTTGTCCACTCAGCAACAAGTAAGGTGCCATTTGATTGTTGAGCCCACCTCTATACATGTTAGAGATACAACAAACTTTCAACTAACGTAGCTAGGGCTAGCCTAGTAGCAAACTAGTAGCAATATTGACAGCAAAAATGCCAACAAATAAAACAGGTCCATCTATGAAAAAGACTCAAGAGGCAAAAAAAGAGGCAAAAAAAATTTGCAACATAACACAGACCAATTTGAATTTAAACATCAGGTAATTTCATCGTAGTAGTAGGCAATATTTATTCGGCCAATGCTAGATAAAAAGGTGAACACTAGCTGAAGTAGCAAAAACTGAAATTCCAAATTTCAGGGTTTTTTTTTTTTATACGAAAATGTGACAGCGTCATAGTGTCAATGACTTAATGCACAGGCAACACTTATCACATTTAAATAAGAGCTCACAAAAAACTGATGTGTATTGCATCACATTGTATTCTTGTTAACAAAAGTTACAAATAATTGATACAGCTATAACTATTAAATCATACAAAATTGGCATGGAAATGGAAATCAGAAGACAAAAGCTCATACCTTTTGGAATTTATTTTGGCACCAGGGAAAAAGATCCATATCAAAAATATTTACAGTGAAAAAGCTCAAAGAAATCTTAACAGTTTTGATAGATCGCCCTTAACATCTTAAACATTCAGTACTCCATCCCATTGTGCCACAATTAATCCTATCTCCATCCATGCCCTCCTAATTTTACCGGGTTTGCATTACAGCTAACAAAACCAGTGTCATTGTTTTTCATCATACCAGCTTTTTTATTTTGACTCTTGATTCTATTCATGCCACTGATTGCTATAAACCAATGTGTATTAGTTGATTCCACCTTCAGATTCGTTCAAATAGCTACATTTCTTTGAGAAAACACAGCGCAGTGGTTAGCTAACGTTAGCAAGCATTGCTAGCTATTGTTGAAGAACTTCCTCAACAATTGCTATGAATCAAAGACTAAGACAAACATCCTTCAATCCATACCCTGCCAAAAAACAAAAAACCCTGCATGTACCACATTTAGTATTTTTGTATTTGTATAGCATTTTCAAACAGGTCTTTGCATGTACAAATTCCATTGGGTAGTTTACACTGTGTATTCTATAGATTAGGCCATTGGAATATAAAATAGTTGTCTCTATTTATGTATAGAATATACACTGAGAAATGTCACCAGTTGGCATAATAGGTGAATTAACAGTCATACATTGAGTATATGATTCATACATGAGTGTGAACTACTATTTTGAAGGGACAGAACGTGTTTGGCAATGCATGCCGCCAATGAAATGCATTACACATTTTAACTAACACATTTGTAAAAATCTAAATATTTACCGATAAAAAAAATCTATTTTGACTTTGTAATACAGTATGCAAAATAGCAAAATATAAAAAAATCTAAGCGAACATAACATTTTCATATCATATCGTTAGATAAACCAATGATTCCAAGACCCATTAGCTGCACTCATTTTCAATAGGCTGTGTCCTTATTAAGGAATCATATGGTGAACGGCAATCTAGTTGTGAATCGAGGAGTTTTCGTCTCAGACCATTTCGTATTTCTTTCAATATGTTACCATTTGACACGCATACTCATAATGAAATATTTGTTTTTACCAAAAAGAGCCCACATGTTTCAGAACAGAAAACACAAGATGGATTGGTAGACAATAAGGATTTTCTTCCTTAATACAATTCACCTTATACAGTGCACGGGCGACTACGCACAGCTGGATAAGATTTGAACTGCACCTTCAGTTGATAATGAGAACCAAAACAGGCTAAATAGGCAACACCTTACAACGAATAGACATTATGCAGTTCCTTGCTATCACAACAATTGCATAATTCACATTACAATGTATTGAACAGCGAATTACTAAATAATACAATTACACCATGATGTATCACAATATTCGAACTAGCTTGTTATTTTTGTACTGTAAAGTAGTGCAACCAAAATTAATGTGGTAGTGTAAGGCATGTCGTGTGATCAAAATTACGTTTTTATTTTACCTCTCCATGGCTAACTGTCCTTCCCAATGGGGTATCTTCTGGTAAGAAATAAAGTTTTGAGCTTGATAAAAGTTGCTTAGTAGTTCTTTCCTCCCACAACAGCTGTAGCTCCGCTATGCAAATCGGATCTCCAGGTTTACATCTCACGAAAAAAAAGTCTCCGAGGGACAGAATCCTTGGTTTACCGTCCCGGTGAAATTTATACGCCTTGTAGAATATATATGGTCCGTGTAAACCGCAAGATGAGCCTACCCACTGTGGATAAATAAACTTAATTAGCAATTCATATTCACTAAATTAGGAAACATAGAACAATTCGACATGTGCAATGACTTTCTTGACAAATGCTTACATTAGGCACAAAATACTACCTACATAAGATTTTAGGACTGATTTAGAACCACGTAAATTAGCTATATATTTAGTTAGCCAAATTCTGATAGCGTATGTAAAAACAACAATCACATTTTAGTACTGTGAACGAGCAGCAAACACACAGGAATGCCTACAGACTATTGAAATCAAGCAAAAATAGAATAGGTTCACGTCTGATTATAATGTTACCTTGAGTGAGTTAGGCTCCATCTCGACGTTCTGAATTGATTAAACTCAACACGCTCTCCAAACTTGTTGGCTTGAATGGATTGCTGAAGGTCCTATAAGGAACCTATTTTTCATTTAGTTTAAACGCGGTTTGTCTATAATATAGAACAGTTACAAAACTATTGAGTTATTTTGAAATTACATAATTGCATGGTCTTAGTTGTTGTGCATCAATTGAGGTATTAGAAATCCACATCTCTAATTGTTGTACCGACCAAATCATAATTATTCAATCCGGTAAACCAAATAAATCATTTTTGTATTATTTAATTAGAAACATATACTTATGACATTAACCCAGCACCCGTCTGATACTTCTTAAATATTTTATTTACGCTATTTACCATGTACAAATATTTTGAAGCCTTATATATTTTATTATTATTATTATTTGAATCTATATGTCTTCCAGGACCTGTTGTAAAGATCGTTTGTATGAAAGAACATTTCTCACAGTAATGATACAAGGCGCTCTCCCTGAATGCCTCCAAGTAACAACACAACTAAAAGGCTATCAAATGTTTCCTCAAAGGTAGTCTAATGTTGGAACAAAGACGTTCTGTTGTTCTTTCAAGCGAATAAATGACAAATGTTGAAAGACAGATTTTGTCGAAGTTGGCAAATCCAAGCATTATGAAAGCCAATGGAAATGTGATAAAGCATGCCATTATGCTGAAATAACATGCATAGCTTCTCTGATTAGGTTATTGCCTAGGACTAGGCTTCTCTTAATTGTGCTGGGGACCGATGCAATAAATCGGTTAGGGCTATTCATGTCAAAGTGCTAGAGAAATATGTTTTACTGAGAATTTGGCAATAAAACATGTCACATATTTTTCAGTGGTTTTATAGCCTAGGGTTGACCATAACCACTTTGGCATATTTCCTACAATTTGTGCAAGTTTCAAACCAATACAGCCAAAGGCAAACATGAACAGTTTATTCTAATTAACAGGTCAATAATGGTGATTTGAATATGATCAAGTGATTAATGAATGTGTCATTTATTTTACCAGATCAATTGTGACATAGGTCTTAAACTGCTATTTTCAAGTGCAGTCTTATAAAGCAATAAACAATATATTTTTTAAACTATATTGATCCCATTCTATTATTCAGCATCCCATGTTTGGGATGGTGGCCTGTTTTATTAGCACCATGGCTTAAATAAAATAGCTACATATACTTAGATAGCAGAGAAACTCACTGTGTTATACATTAAAATACATGTACATTGTTGAAACAATTACATTTTTTCCAAAACAAGATATTGAATTAAGGCATATGTCCATGACTTTTGAATTTTGACAAAACATTCTCCACAAAAGCACAATGAGATATGTCTGCATTTTTTTGTTTCCTGTTGTTGATTCCTGCCCAAATCTTCTCTGAATCCACAAACCATTTAAACGACAAAATCAATGGACCTGCATTAATGACCGAGCACATAATGAAGTTTCTAGTCAATCAATAAGACTACTTTACTCCAGTCTAGTAATTTACTATGCCTGTTGTCAATAGAGAGGACTTAATAGTGATCACCACAGTGTAAGACACATTTCTAGTTTGATCTGCGTTGTAATTTAATTAGTCATTTAAATCTTTATTCACAGCAGTTATGAATAATGACTTGCACGACAAGATAAAATATAGGGAAAAGTGCTGCCTCATAACCTTTTTATTGAGGAATAACCATTACATCCTTTACATGCAGCTTTCTGTATAATATGGTATGGGAGCAATCAAATGATCTGGGAGTGTTGAGAATATATTGCTGATTGACATGTTTTCTCCCAAACAGCAGCATTCAGAAGTTACTAATTAAATAAACATGTACAATTGGCACCTGCTTAGTTTAAGACTGTCATTCAAAATACATCAGGCACATTTGTTTCTCAGCACATGGTTCAGCAGTAACATTACACCTGGCTTTGTGTTTGCATAATTAAATAACAAAGGCAGGGTCAGCAAGGTTTATTCAGAACATGTAATAGGAGACGTGTACAGCTTTGTAGGCTAAGTTTAGCCCATAAAGTAAAAGCATCACTATGGGATGGTCTTACATTTCTCATATAAACATATACGACCAGTGCGTGCATTGCTAATATTCTTTAACCTTTGTTTAAAGGAAGAATGATTCATTAGATTGATATAGCTAGCATTGTTCATTGAGGGTAGGAGGAGGTTGTGCATTGCTAGTGTGTTAAACATATTTATACAAGAGTACAGAAAACTCACACTCAAGTTGAATGATTATTTGTCATTTTTAGTATTTTCCTGTACAGGCCTAAACCAACTCGACCCTTACCTTTTCTATAAGATGAAACACAGTTTTTGCCTGAAGTTCCTTTTCTCAACCAAATACATTCAACTTAAATCCACCATGGACCCAGTCACATTTCACCAACGTGTAGCAATTGCACCCCCATTAGGTGCAGTAGTTAGTGAGCATGGATGATGTTGTATGCCTACAGGCAGGGTCAAAGCATACAGTTGGTGTGATTCATGGCTTGGCAAGGCCCCAATGTTTTATTATATTTGTTAAATTGATGAAAATGAGAGGCCTTCTAGGATTTATAGGCAAACGCCTGCATTGTTCTTTTTTTCAATCACACGTTGTTTTTGCTAGATTTTGTTTAGTATCAGTGTTTTGAGTTTTCACATTGACGGTTTATGTCATAAAGAGTGACAGTAATGAGGGAACAAGTTACAAAACAATAGCTAAAGCTATTGTTCCAACACATTGGAAAGGGAAACACAATATTCAGAATAAAGCTCACAAGCAAAGATCTCAGCATTAATAATTGATCCCTTTTTATAAGGCAATTTAGGACTTGAAGTTGCTATGGTGACAGGATATTTTGAGACAGCTAATGACCTATGCAAAAACCATTCACTGTAAACTTCACTTGAGCTAAAATAGAGTACTGCTGTCTAATACATAGATGAAAAGAACACAATCCTGGCTGTGCTTCAGTTTTTAAACAGAGGGCAAATTTGGGTAATTAATATCCATATAAAACATATTTTGAGCTGTTTACCGTCTATTGGATTTGATCCAAGTAGCACCGCACAATTCTTTTCATTTCAAACTATCTTTAATACAAATTCAGCAAGAACACAATTTTTGGAATTTGACAAGTTTTGAGCAGACATGGTGAATCAGATTTGTCCAATTAGTCTGGAGCCCATTCAGCACTGGCAATAGTGTCACATGTTATCTATTCATTTATGTGATACAACCAGGGGTCAATAACATTTTAGTCTGGAGGGGACATACAGAAAAAGTTCTTATTTATATAATTATTTATAAAGTGCCATTCCTGATGACTGAAAATCCATTGTTAACTCAATTGCTAACAGTCATAACCTTCAGCAAAAGCTTGCCAAATATAAATTTTGCACATTGAAGTTAACTTCTTTTCTATGTTTTTTATCCCATTCATTTGAGATGAATACACAAACATTGTTAGAAGCAGGACAATTAAACAAGTCACATTTATTTTAATTGGAATAAGAAACTGTGTAATGCCCTTGCAATAAAATGGAGGCAATATGTTACTGACACCCACATGGCTGTATGAAACAATATATCTCGTCAGATAAGAACTTCACTGTTGTTTTTTTACAATAATGTGTACATTTTATGCTATCCTTTGTTATACAGTAAATTCCCAAGCTTTTGTTTTGTCTCTTAATTATATTCTGACACCAGCGCATACTGTCAACTTTAATTTGAGTGTATTTTAATTTATGTTGGAGGAATGAATATTAGAAAATGACAGCATGTTTGGTACATTTTAGGGTGCCAAAAGTATTTAGACTGTTAACTTTACTACAGTTTATCATTAGAAGTGTGTTTGTTTTCCATTGTTAGTTCATACACAAGAGAGCTGCCAATGTTTAGTGTGGACTGTTAGCCTTTACATTGGAAGTATTTTGTTTGTGTCTGAAAACAGTGTCAATTTAAGTGAATTGACAATCACGAAGCAGATAAATGAGAAAAGCCATGGCAAAAACATGAAGTGCTTTAAAATCAACTGTTGGTTTTTTAAAAAGCATCTCTGCCGAGGCAAATTACATGGTAGACCAAGCAAGAGATCTACAGTGGAGCAGCAAAGAATAAGACTAAAAATAAATAATACACCAGTACTCCAGTGGGTAGTTGTGATTCTGTCATCTACTACCATCTGCAGAAGATTTCATCTGCCTAAATACAGAGGTTGGACACATTTCTATATGATGTCTTACTTGTAGGATGCTCACAGATATTCAGTACTCCGGGCTTGAAGGATGTATTTTTTTAAGTTTGGTGTAAACGTTTGAAGTTTGCTATGCTTTTTTAAAGAAACCTCAATGAATATGAAATGTTATTGTCTCAGAGTTTTTCCAGGACAAGGACACCTAGCGTGTAACAGTCTTGCAATATTGACTAATGATGTACTCTAGCTACTGTAGCTTCTCACTAACATTTGCCTGTTAACAGCATGTATTATTACACAATTTGCTATTAAATATTAACTTAACAAGCTAGCAACTACTGTATTAGACAAAATCTACTAAGAAATGTGGCTAACATCACAGAAAATGTAATCAGTATCAGCCCAGACCCTGTATAGCATACTGTTAATAGAATCTGATGATTACTGTTCATCATCATGTGCGAGTCACTGAATAAAAAATCTTGCCCTCGGGCCTTTCAAGTTAATCAATAAATGGGAATAGCAGCTCTTTACATTTTTTTATTTGCTAAGTAAAGATAGGGTCCTTGTTCCCTGGATAACAGACCATGTGCTTCTGAATGTAGTATTAGTGTCAGTAGAGGGGGCTCTTCACTGAGGTCTTAAGATCAGAGCCCCTACGACAGTGATGGGAAAATGCCCTGGGTAGCCTGCCATCAGTCAGGAAAGTTGTCCTCAGATGTCCTCATTTACTGTGGTTGATAAAGAGCCCATGGACCTTTCTGTAAGAGTACAAGGGTGCATTTCAGGAGGTACATTTCCATTCTTACCACCTAATCATTCACATTCCAAGTGGCTCATTCATCCTACCCCCTCCCCCCATTACAAAACTGAAATGGTTCAGTAATGATTGTATGCTACTTTGTTTAAATGCCTGCTCGCGGATTCCCAGACACTCAACAAATAACACCCAGAGATGTGCAAAAGGGCAAGAAGATTGTGTGCTGACACTCACAATGATCCGTCCCTCGCAGGTTTACCAGCCCACCTTACTGGATACACTTCACGGCTCATAATGGGAATGCATGGTAATTAATAAGTTCAATTACCTTGGATGCCCAAGACTATGCCCATAAGCCTAAAAGTCAATTATATTTTTCGCCCCCCGCCCCATCCCCAGTTTCTTTAATGTATTCGTTGTTTTGTTAAGTTCATCCCTCCAGATGCCATAGCTGCAACCATCTTTTCCAATAGATCTTTGGCTCATCTAACCCCAAAGGGTCATTGTTATAACAGCAGCATGTGTTGTTATCCCTTTGAAATGTGTGCCCTAGATTCTTTTCCCTAGTAATGAAAACACCAATGTTGTTCACAAATACATCCTTAGTGAGTCTACTGTTGGCACAGTAAATTTCATATTAAGCCATTTCACAAATGGTTTGATGACAGCTGATTATAACAAGACAGTCAAGACAATTGAAATAGAGTGCCTGACATTAACATACCCCTGCAGAAAGAACACTGTCCTAAAAGTCAAGGGATCACTGCCACCTTTTGGAACACAGTAGAATTGCTACTCAGAAAAATAATGAATATCGCTATTTGTGGAAACATTCTGTGATCAAAAACGCATGTGCTTTTTAGGAAGTCAGAATCTGTGATCAGAACAGTCCCAAAACATAATAAAAGCCAATAAATAAATGTGTGAAAAAATACTACTGTAATTCAGAAATCCTCAATACTTAAATTCTTCGTAGCTAACCTGACCAATAATAGGGGCAAAACCACACAGCACCCCTCAACACATGAATAAGTGACAATGCCTTGATTCAAAAGTCTATGCACTGCAAACAAGTTAGGTTAAGGGTCATAGTGATGTATGCCCAAGCAGCCCAAAATGATTCAAAGATCCTTAGAATGCACCGACCATGTAAAATGAGCATGGAAGTCAAATCCCTGCATTGCTAAAAAGCCTAACCCTTACTTTGTTAAAAATATCTCCAATGCTCCCTTTAGTAATAAAATATTCTTGCATTAGCTTTAGATTATATGTCCGGCGCCTAAGGTACTGTAAATATGCAATGTTGTGATTCTGATTGTTTGTGATGAACAGTTTGATACATCATTTAGAGGATGTTTTCCTTCACTGAAGGCCTTGGTCCAATATCCATGGTGTGCTACTGGTGAAACATCTATAACTTGATAACTGAACACCAAAGGAAATGATGAGTGCAATTAGATGTAAAAAGAATTGTGGCTATGGTCTGACTTAGTCAGGGATGGTGGTCTTTTGAATTTTCAGACAACAACCTGTGAAGTTAATGTAGATATTCTTTATAGCAGGAGGGTTTTACGTTTTAGAACAGACCCCATGCCCCAGAAAATGTCATAGAGGTTCAAGCAGACAGACATTTTAGAACAAAGACAGGAAAAGTCTGTTCAGTTCCCAAGGTAACTAACCTCCCAATGTATACATAAATAGATGTTGCATTCCATTCTGCAAGATCCTGGTAAATAAATAGTTGGAGGAGTCATCTGTGTATCCCTGCTAATCAAAACATTGCCATTAATATAATGTTGTGGCCCAGGCTAGAACATTGTTTCTGTCCTGACATGGGCAACACCACTGAGGCTCATCCCCATGTTCAAGCAGTGCATGTCCATATAATTCATAGGCCAATCCCTTCTGATTACCAGGTTAGAGTTTTAACATCATAAACAAACAAGTCATCAGGAGGGATCTGCCACTGACCAGCTGCATCTTCAGGAGGGATCTGCCACTGACCAGCTGCATCTTCAGGAGGGATCTGCCACTGACCAGCTGCATCTTCAGGAGGGATCTGCCACTGACCAGCTGCATCTTCAGGAGGGTTCTGCCACTGACCAGCTGCATCTTCAGGAGGGACCAGCCAAAGAATTTGGATGTTCCAACAAGTTGACAATAGTGGATGCCTTCAAGGCTATGCTAAAATGCATTTCTGTTATGAAGACGTCTGTTTTCTTCTACTACATGGAAAACCAACTAATAGGGTACGCCCAGTATTGTGTGGTTTGAACAAAACTTGGCTGGCAGTTAAATATTTACCAGCAAATGGGTGGACGTTTAACCAGATTGCAAATGGGCCATTAAGAAGGATCAGCCAGTTAAGTTAAAAGTAAAAAAAGAGAGTGCCTGAACATCATCATAAAAGTCGATTAATTATCCATGTTGACATCAGAAATGACACAAAATAAGTTAAAGGTCCCTCCATTTTAAACGAGTCATCAAAATGATGACGCTGAAAGTTACACTCAATTCACTACATTAAAAGGTAGAGGATAAAAATATTTTCTCCTAATGAAAATGTATCACAATTCCTGTTTGGGTACACGATCAAAATTAAAATAATGAAAACATTGAGAAAACATTTACATTTCTGTATTATCATAGAACATAAACGATAACAACATTACATTTTAAAGGCAATACAAGTAGTGATCTATCTGTGCAAGCATATTTTTCGCAAAAGACAAAAGGCAAGAAATGTAAATAAAATATTACAGCTGAAACAGTCATTACTTTAACAACTTAAAAGGACAAATTAAACATTTCAATTTGATTGTCCTTTCTGCACATGGGTTTGGCTAGCAAGTGGAATGCATAGTTTTGATCCACAAGTATTTTTGTGGCTCATTCCCCGAGTCAATGTTTGGGTCTGGGTCACTATTGCCAAGTGGGCAGATAAAAACTGTGTTGCCAACCAGCCCAGTTTCATGGGGAGGCAAAGCCTGACATTGCCCAGCGGATAGAATTTTTCCCATGAAGTTCTCTGCTGTTAACCGCAACCACATGTTATTGCGCACAGGGCATTTGGTCAAAAGTGTCTGGAAGATTACACAACTACTTGTTTCTATTTATACTACCTCTCCTGCTGCTGACCACATGACATGACGTAGTCAGCAGAGTTTGCGCAAAACAATTTTATTTGTGTTGCGCATCTATGGAAGTTGTAGATGCTAACTTGACCTACAAGCAAACACGTTTATTCGTGTTGCGCATCTATGGAAGTTGTAGATGCTAACTTGACCTACTAGCAAACACGTTTATTCGTGTTGCGCATCTATGGAAGTTGTAGATGCTAACTTGACCTACTAGCAAACAAGTTTATTCGTGTTGCGCATCTATGGAAGTTGTAGATGCTAACTTGACCTACTAGCAAACAAGTTTATTTGTGTTGCGCATCTATGGAAGTTGTAGATGCTAACTTGACCTACTAGCAAACACGTTTATTCGTGTTGCGCATCTATGGAAGTTGTAGATTCTAACTTGACCTACTAGCAAACACGTTTATTCGTGTTGCGCATCTATGGAAGTTGTAGATGCTAACTTGACCTACTAGCAAACACGTTTATTTGTGTTGCGCATCTATGGAAGTTGTAGATGCTAACTTGACCTACTAGCAAACAATTGATAATGGGTCTCCAAGTGTTGAAAGACAATAACATTTCAAACTAGTAAAGCTTAAGTGTATAAAGTGTCCAGCTTAAGTGTATTGAGTTTGTTGTAGACAGGAAATGTTAGGCCTACTACAACATATAAACCTTTTTATGAACCCATTGCTTAGGTTGAGGCTTACCTAGTTTCGAAAGCATCTGAAGAAGCTAGTAGTTCAACTTTAGTTGCAAAACACTAAATAGCCTTACAGAAAAAAAACATAAAAGCTTGGCAACATTTATTTTTAGTGATAAAAATGTAGTAGAGCACATTTGTTCTGTATATACAACAGCTATATTATATTACTGCTACTACTACTGCCATTACTGCCTATAATATAAAACATTTTATAATACATTTCCTTTGAAGTTATTTGGGTCACAATGCTTTGTCATTTTGAAAAGGGGGTTTGCCTAAAAGGGGGTTTGCCTAAAGAAAGTGCTACAACCACTGTCCTGGATAACTGCCCATCAGCTGCCCTTGCAGTTAGGACTATCAGGTCCTAACCGCTTTACTTTTAACTCTTAGCCTTTAACATTTCTGGTTTTTGGAAGTGAATGAGTGTTCAGGGACAGATCCGTCTATGTGCTAGTGGCCAAGGCGATAGGGACTACCATTCTTTTTTTGTCAGTTATAACTTGCTATTTAATGTGATCTGTTGAGTGCATTCTCATTCATAATCTACAATAATGGAGTAGTTCAGATATTCATAAAGGACAACTACCTCATTGTTCTTCATGAAGCCCATGAGTTTGCTGACTACATTTGAAAAGGTCTTTTATCCCAGTCTGAATAGTGGGAAAAATGCCATGTACATGATGTAAGTAATGGTATATAAAGATAAAGGAGCAACAAAAACTGCAATTTAAAGGAGAAATTAAGATTCCACAGGTAATACACAACAATTAATAGCAGGTCATACACTTAAACCTCTGCGGAGCGGCATTTAACTTATCATTGCAAATATCCCAGCAAAAGGTCATGTATGCAATGTCCTCTCCACATGCTATGATATACCATTGCTTACAGACAATCATTATTCCGGATTCAAATAAACAATTTAACATCTGCAATACACAGATTAGAGGTCAAGTATTTTTTCGATTAGAGGGTTAGACCAGTATCTGAAAGGTAGGTTCCAATCCCTGAATAACAATATACAGATATGCCTACAAATAAATCTCTTATTTTGTCTCTAAGGTACTCTGGATCCAATGTCTTCATCTTGCAAAAGACTAACATGTGTTATTTTAAATCAATTCAGTATTTGCATTGAATTGAATGAGTGACAAGGCCTACATTTGAATAAGTTTGTATCAATTCATACATATATGCCATTAATTAATATGTGATTAAACTAATCCACAAAAGACGTCTTTTCAGCCAGAAATAGGTATTTTCAATGTCTTGTGCTACTACGGAAATCCATTATTACTTTGATAGTGTTTGCTGCTTTAAACGTAAAAATGAAATATGAAACATTGAATAATGGATTAATGAATCAGAATAGTATTTAAATCAGAGGTGCGTGAGAAATGCTTAGATATTTATTGGCTGCAAGATTGTATTACTTCATTTTAACCAATGTTAATCGTAATTGAAATAACTGTGATTACACAAAAAGTTTTATTATCCAGAACAAGTTGTATATCTTATTACTCAGAGCATTTAATGGAAGACGGCATTCATGACGTGTCATAACATGCCATTATGTAGAAACCCGATCTCTGAAAAGGGTCTAACCGAACTATAGCCTGTAAAACATGTTCTTCAGGGTTTATACACAAGAGAAATAAAACAAAAAAAGTTAATTTCATAATTACAAGTTGACTACACTTCAACTGTATCTGGTTCGAAATATATCATAATATTGCAACACAACTTGTTGGCGACACTGAATCTATTTGATTGAGTTTGACATATATGGTCTTTTTTCGGACCTTTCCGTGCATGCAAATATTACTGCTCTGATAGGCAGACCCACGATTTTAACTTCGGATATTATGTTCTTCGTCAGCTAAAAAAACGGTAATGGAAGATTTCCTGAACAAATGTGCTATTTTAAGTGTGGGTGAAAAAAATTGCATTCAGCGGGTTTATTTATAGATATTACTTCATAATAAAATATATTTTGAGCGGGTTTTCCGTAGAGGACAGGGATTATCTTGTGTACCGGCAAAATATCTGGCAACCCTGGAAAATAACATGTTCGGGGAACAGCGTCAATTATTTGACCTATTCATTGATTTATTTCCTGTGGGCTGGAGTTTGAATGTTAAGGTATAACGGGACCGCGGAGCTGCATATCTTTACCGTTAAGCATTATGGCTTTTTTAGTAACATTTTCATGTGCGATTGTTACTAGATTGCTATTTATTCTCATTTCACTTATCGGAGTTTGGAGAGTGAAGTTAGTTAAAAATGATAACACGTACTGGTTTATGACATTCCTCTTTTTACCTCTGGTTGTCGAAATGATCATAACTTTAAAAAGAAGAAAGGGAAAGGATTATAAATGGTAAGATATTTATTCATTTGATCTTCAGAGTAAGTTATACGTAATGCATATTATCTTTGGTTTTACATCAGTATTTGCCGTGTCACGTGTGGACGTTTAACCACAAAACCTAGTTTAAAACAAAATACGATTATGTGCATAATGACGTTTTTCTGTAAAAGAATCAACTCTATGATGGCCTACTGTCTGAACCGTGTATGTTACGCCATGTTGTCATGTTTTGTTTGATCATGTTTGTACTGCTTGTCTTGTAAAACTGTTTCCATGTAATTAGCTAGGATCTTTAAACTCGATAAAGAAATTAACAAATGTTGATGTGTTCAAGATTTCGCAGTTAGAGGTAACATGATAAAAGGATAATCCTAAAGTATTCAGGGAGGGAGCATTGGACATAAGATGACTTTGTCCATTGTCCTATTCTGTGGAATCATCCTCCTATTTAGATGTTCATTGCTTATTTAACCATTTATAACCATTTTATATTTTATCTCCTACTTTTTACCCCTCCCCACAAAGTATGCATCCTACTGCTTATCTAATGGTTGTTTAAAATATATTGGGTCCAAAATGGAGCAGGGTGGTAACCCTATAATAATTGCTGTTTGTTTCACTGGAACACATCCGGTGAGCCTCAAATAATGTGAATGTTTTGTTTGATGTTATATTTATGTCTGAAGTATGATTTTAAATAGGATAATTTCACATTCTATTTAGTCTACTGTGTTTGCAAATATGGGTTCACACATTTTATACCTATCAAAACAATCCTCCTCGCTGTGACTTGTGGCAAAATACCACAAGTCACAGCTTCCGTTGATTTTAACATGGAAATGGGTATGAGAAATGGGTGGCAAGTTTGTGGCAAGTTTCTTCATTGACTCATTTGTGAAGGGCAAACCCTTTGTCTCATTTTATTTGTCTACACTATCCTTCCTTATAGTGATACCCCAGTGAATTAGGAAGTAATAGATGACAACTGTGAGGCATAGCACGGTAAAGATGTGGACCAATGCGCAGGAGGTTTAGCTGATCAATCCCTTTATTTAGGTGATGTCAGCTAGAGCTGCGTATGCAGACACTTTAGTAAGGTTTGGTCGTGTAACTACTACGACCTCATACACGCAACAGGAAACCATCACGGACACAGAGACACGACACACAGTATTAAGTAGCCAACTACATTGGATGCAGCTGGCGGGTAATCAGGAAGGGTACGTTCACGAGACATGGGGAAACAGGACATAGGAGTACGATGGCGACTAAAAGGCCGGCGACGTCAAACGCCGGGGTACTACGTGACCAGGGGAGGGCACGGCATCAGGTGGCGCCGTGACAACAACAAACAGCCAAGAGGTTTACATACACTTTAGCCAAATACCCTTGAACTCAGTTGTTCACAATTCCTGACAGTTAATCCTAGTAAAAACTCCCTGTCCTAGGTCAGTTAGGATCACCACTTGATCACCACTTCATTTTAAAATGTGAAATGTCAGAATAACAGCAGAGAATGATTGATTTCAGCTTTGTTTCTTTCATCACATTCCCAGTTGGTCAGAAGTGTACATACACTCAATTAGTAGCAGTGCCTTTGGAAACAGTGCCGTTAAATTGATTTACTTGGATAGCCTTTTACTAGCTTCCCACAATAAGTTGGGGACATTTTGGCGCATTCCTCCTGTCAGAACTGGGGTAACTGAGTCAGATTTGCAGGGTTAGCATCATCTTTAAGCTGCCATAGGTGGTACACGCACTCGTGTGCCTCTCCATGTTACTTGGACTTATCATTGTCAATGACGCAAACTTGAGTGGTACGACAGTTTGGAGGTACAGTTGTCATAGTTAAGTAGAGAATGGTTGACCGTCTGCTTCCTAATGGCAATCCTGCGCTAAGGACTAGTGAGCCTAAGATTGGAACCTGAGGAAGTATTCGAATTCTGAAAATAAAAAAATATTTAATGACAAGTGTGTGCATCTACCATTTGCATGTGTATAAATTAAAGTTTTGTCACAATAATAAACCATTATAGTTCTCTTCCAACGCAAGGTTCTCTCCAGCAATCTTGCTTTTCCTAATCAGCATCATTCCTTCTCTCTGGATTCTGGAACTACATCATCAGCAGAACAAATCTAGTAACCCTCAGGTAAAGACATCACACAGATGTGGAATATATGCGTAAATGTTGTGAAAAACATTACAACTTCACTTTTTTAATTTCAGTGCAAGAAACTGGACTCGTGGGAAAATGTGAAAAGCATGATATCTCTGAACAAAACTGTAGCGAATATAACAGTTGAAACCTATCTAAAGGTAAATACTGGATCTGGTTTCATTACTATTTCATTTTTCACTTTTTGAAATATTCAAAAGATTTACTAAACGCTTAATCATAAAATCAGTCAGATGAACAGTCTCATGATATTGACTGTGTATGTGATAAGTTATGTTGTAACTAGGTATGCTTTCCGTTACTTACTAACATGGCTATATCAATGCAGTGTGTTAGATAAATCTGCATCCCTTTTCTTTCCTTAACCAGAGACTTTCCACTACATTGTTTATTGCTAGTTATTTCTTTCACCCTCTGTTCCCCATCTTGATATTCAAGGGTCTTGACCAACTCTTGTCCACGGTTTGTCCCAACGACTGGATCCTGGCTCTCCATCAAATTCTGCTCATCCTCTTAATAGTGGGAAAGTGGCTCCTCCCACTGGGGGCGGGGGTCACACGGGAGGAACTCTCTCAGCTACTACTCATCTTTGTTGGCATAGCAGCTGACATTTTGGAGTTTACCAGTGAAACGCTGTCTGATGTCAAGTAGGTGTCCGACCTTCCATTGGACTTTATTGACTGAGGATAAGCACTTCGCAGACGTTTATAGATACTTATTTCTCCATTCCACTGGAGTAGTCCATGAGACTGTAGTGATGGATACTGGAGTAGTCCATGAGACTGTAGTGATGGACACTGGAGTAGTCCATGAGACTGTAGTGATGGACACTGGAGTAGTCCATGAGACTGTAGTGATACTTATTTCTCCATTCCACTGGAGTAGTCCATGAGACTGTAGTGATGGACACTGGAGTAGTCCATGAGACTGTAGTGATGGACACTGGAGTAGTCCATGAGACTGTAGTGATACTTATTTCTCCATTCCACTGGAGTAGTCCATGAGACTGTAGTGATGGACACTAGAGTAGTCCATGAGACTGTAGTGATACTTATTTTTCCATTCCACTGGAGTAGTCCATGAGACTGTAGTGATGGACACTGGAGTAGTCCATGAGACTGTAGTGATACTTATTTCTCCATTTCTGGAGTAGTCCATAAAACTGTAGTGATACTTATTTCTCCATTCCACTGAAAACATTAGTGCAACTGTTGAACCGCATGTTCTATATTTCACCCAGGGAAACAAGCCCTAATTTGGTGTACATAATCCTTGCGGTGTGGACCTGGAGCATGTTACAGTTTCCTCTTCATCTGGCCGGTTTGTCTTTTCATTTTATAATATTACCTGCAATAAGCTTCACCATTACTGTCTTTGAACAACAAGCTATTACAATCGGAATGTTGAGGAACAAGTTCTTGAAAGTGCCTTTAAGATTTGCCGCATTTTGTATTTACAAACAAAAATGTTAAGTTAAAATGAAGCAAACGAAGTAAAAACATGAATAGAAAATGAGCACTTGGAGATACAAACAAATACAGGGTGTAGATTCAGCAGTCTTAAAATAAAAGATGGACAAGTTAGTGCTTGGAAAAAAAAGCAGACCTACCTAGGTCCTAAAACCTAATAAAAAACATTCAATTTGTTAAATTAAAGGAAAAGATTAGCAAAGCCCTAATGAGAAGGTTGTTATCGATCCTTCCAGTATGTCAGTGTGTCATCTCTACAATTTATCATGGCCTAACCCCCCACCCCATTTGGGTGGTACCACATATACCGCAAGGCAAACTTTATCTGTTCTAGCCAGAACTGCTGGAATAAAACCCTCGCATGGCCCTGTATTCATGATCAAGTTCTCACCGTTTAGTATGGCTGTAACTCAGTGTGAAATGTGCATCTAACTGAGCAGATGTGTGCTAGTCACTGTCAAGTTATACAAATACATATACACTGTGCAGTCAGAAATACTGTTTAATCATCATTACGGATAATTTAGCTACAATGTTAATTCCCTTTTATTGTATATTGTACTACATTTCTGTTAGTCTCTTATCTTTGTAGATAAATGAAGACTAACATCTTACATCACTTGACTGATGGATTAACTTAGTCTGGCGCATTGCCAAAAACCCAGACCTGAAATGCACTACAGCTATCCCTGTGTGGCTATACAATTATGGATTATGACAAGGATCATGCAGAGTTGTTCTTCCAAGTCTACTAAATTATTTACCATCTGAAATAAAACATCCACTCATCCACACATGACTTGCAAGGATGCACTTGAGTGTGCATAAATAATAACCTGTTGAAGACCACTTACGCTAATGTCATTTTTTTTAACTCTGCTTTCGTGTGTGTCTTTAGTGGTGAATTCAAAGCCAGAAAGCGAGAGCCGTGGTGATTCACTTCTGACCAAGCACTGCACAGACATATGGGGCATCGTCGAGAGCCTTTTCATCCAGGACGGCCCGTTCCTCGTCGTCCGGATCACTGTCATGACCTACTTTGATGTCTTTCACCAGATGCTGGTGTTCTTTGCCATTAAAAACTTCCTAGTGGTCATCCTGAACGTCTACCGGCTGTATGTCATATGCCAGGACTACAGACCAGTAGACGTGCCCAGAACCAGCAGCAACATACCTTAATAACACCAGGGGAATTAGTTGGACGAAGATGGAGAGGATGTACAGGTAGGGCTGGATGGACTGAATTCCTGAATCCTGCCTCTACAGGGGGGGAGGAAGGTGTTTTGGCAGAAGATGATACAGACTAAACATATCAGTACCCAGTGCTGCGTTTATACAAAGCAAAGTTAAAGCTGGAAACCGATGAATTCAGACAGATCCAAAACACATAACTGTTTAGTAATCAGATCAGTAAATGTTTTCGGCAATAACAACTTGACATGTATAGGCTAAAGGGGAAGAGGCAAATTCTAATTTAAGTTATTTTCTCCTACAAACGTGAAAAGTAAAACTTGTTTTAATAATAGTTTAAGGTATGCATCCATGTAATGATCCACAAGTTATACAATATGATAGCTTAAAGACTCTCAAATGTTCTGTGCATTGGGTATATATTGCAATATTGCCATTGTTTTTAAACATGTCCTAGCGTGTGAGTGACTAAGGGAAACATTTCCGAAAGCCATGATCTTCGGTCCCTCAGATGGCATTAAAAACAGACAATTCTGTAGTGGACCGCAAGGCCTCCGGGAACGCTTCTGAAAACCACTGTCTGTGAACACAGTATGCTGCAGCATCCACAAAGGCAAGTTGAAACCGTACCAGGTAAAGACACCCTACATGAACAGCACCCGGAGACGCCAGTGCCTTCTCCGGGCCCAAGCTCATGTCTAACAGACTGTGGCGAAGTGGGAAACTGTCCTGTGATCGGACAAATCTAAATGTTAGATTTTTGTGTGCATTGGTGCACATCTGTGAAGACATCAGCAATGCTAAACAAGAAGAAAATAAGTTTGGGAGCAACATATGCTGCCATCCAGATGTATTTTTCACAGAAGGACTTGCTTAGATCAGTAAGCCAATGCCAAACTACATTTTGCATGTATCACCTAACAGCATGGCTTTGCAGTAAGTCTGTTTTTTCCCCAAAACAATAACATTTTACAGTTTCCTAGTAGGTTCTTGTATTGTATTGAAATAAACCTTGTCAATCAAACTGAGCCCTTGTCCTAAAAACATAACATATACCTAACTGCCACAAACAGCAATCAATAAATACAGCACAAGAATTTGAAATAATGCTGACACTGACTTTAGCCATGTTTTTTGGGGTGAAGTCCTTCACATTCATCAGCTAGTTTGTTTTTCTGAGAAGCGGTCCCAGAAAGTGCTGCATAGCATTAGGAAACAATATAAACGCTTCATAAAATGTATACTATGCATGTTTCTTTTACTTATTAAAATAAAATATTAAATGAAATGCTTTGTAACCTCAAGTCTAAAATGGTAATAAAAACATAAGAGGTCAAAGTGAAAAATACATTTAAAAACGCCAAAAGAAGAGTAATTGTGATCTACAAAAGTGCACTTTATTGAAAATATACTTTTGAAGGCAACCTTTAACACATGTGATTTCTTTTTTGGTTTAAATTTTTTTTTTTTAAAGAAAGGCTATTTACAGAATATTTAGACTACATAGAGAAATGACAAAGAAAATACAAACAAAACAAAGAGACAATCAAAAAGAATATCCAACAAGGTGGAACAATACACTGCCATAATTGTAGTCTCCATTCAGGATCATTGAGTGCGAGTCCCTCACAGCTTCACCGTGCTGGCTGGTAGAGTGGATTTGTCCAGGTCATCAAAATACGGGTGGCTCATAGCCTGTCTAGCAGAGATCCTCTTGGGTGGATCATAGATCAACGTTTTCTATAAAAAGAAGAATGTGTTACTTCATAACACAAGTTAAGAACTGTTGTCTGATTGAGCGTTGAAGGCAAAAACATTGAGACAATTATTTGGTTTCATCTTAAAGCACATAGTCTTCAATCTGATGCTCAGATTTTGGAATGCATGTCTACAATGCTCTTTAAAATGTTTCCAAAATCCTAATCCATCGTAGAGCCCCCTGAAAGAGAGCAGGGCACTGCACTTAGAGTAACAATTCTGTTTCTTCATTTATCAACCGGAAATAAAAAGAAAATGGTAAACCCTTACAGCAAGCAGATCAATGCCATTCTTGTCCAGGTTCTTCACCATGGAGGACAGGTTTCCTGATTTCCACTTGGGAAACGTGTTCTTGTAGTCAGGTAGAGACTCTACCTCTGGCCAGATGTCATTGTTGGGAGTACCAAGGGTCCTGAACAAGAAACAATGATGCTAAGTGACCACACCCTTCACTCAACACCTGGCTACTGTCGGTATGTCTCAGCGCCACAAGGACACAGCTGTACGTCAAAGCAGTAAAGTTATTGGCATTAGCATGGGATATGAGACATGCTGAAATAAAATTAGAATATCAAACTTGTTTGAAAACACTTCAAACTATTTAACACTCATGGACAGAGAAAGTTCAAGAAGTATAATTTAAACTATAGCCATGTCTAACATGCTTGAATGCGCTGCATTGAGCTAAGGACTCACAAGACATACAATCTATTTGAGGTGCTTTATATTAAAGCTTCTGACCATTTTACTGAACAATGCCAGCCAGTAGATCATGAAAATGTTTGCGGTCAAAGGATGGATCTGAACTATGGTGACAAAGTGATGCTGTGTTTCTGGTATTTTCTTGATTTTTGAATTTCACCCAAAGGCTTATGACCAACTGTCACCCTTTATCCCTGTAGGTAATGGAACGATTTAAAATACCAAAGTGGAAGTATACCTAAAGATCCTGAACAACTGGTCAATCTCTGAGTCTCCATGGAAAAGAGGTTTCTTAGTGGCCAACTCTGCAAAGATGGTCCCAATACTCCAGACATCCACAGGGGTAGAGTAGCGTGCTGCACCCAGCAGGACCTCAGGAGCTCTGTACCACAGCGTCACAACCTGGGAACAAAGACAGGTAATTAAGCCATCAGATTGCACATATGCACATCGAAAGACTTTCCGGGCAGAGCAACCGACAAAGAATTACATCTCCTCCCCGCCCAGTAAGCTATAATTCACTTCTCCTTTAGACAGATTCCCTAGCATAATGTCAAACTGCATTAGCTCTCAACAACACCGTCTACAGACCAACCCCCAAAACTCCCAATAAATTATGCACTACAAGAAAACAGACAGATTTTCGTGAAGGCGACAAGCCAATCTGCCTCAACCCTGCCACTGGTCTCCCTACTTGGAAGTCCAATAGGCCCGCCCACTCACCTGACAGCCTTGTTAGGTCCATTGGCACCCTAGTCTAAGGAGTCCCAAATGGGCAATGAGATCAGGATATTCCCGCCGACAACACTGGTCAATAAGCAAAGCCATATGGGCTAACAGGAATGTATCAGTAAATGGAATATTGAATGCTCAAACCTACACCGCGCAGGAGAGACACATTTTTACTGATTGCCCCCAAACGATAAGTTAGACACTTTCTACTGCAAAGACCGATACCTTATTCGGGGAGGTATTGGAAAACCACAAAAAGTAACACCAAAACGGTTAAGTAGGCCTTTAAATGCATAAACCAGTCAGATACTGTAGTGAAACAACCAACTGTGATGCATTATTGTGTAATATAAATACAAATAAATGACAGCCAACAACTATATATCTTTGGAAGAAAATAAGGTAGGATTGCCATCTAGTGATGCCTTTTTGTAAGTTCTTCATGACAGAACAGATACAGGGACCCCATTCTGAGTGATATATTAGAGCTTCTGAGGACAGAAACGTGTACCCAGACATAACAGGTTCATTATGTCATGTTATATATTTATGAAGCTATCCACATACTGTGTAAAACAGGCAACCTATTACATTGTACTATTTCTCTTTAATGAAAACAAACACATTAGCAAAAGCATTTTCCATAAAAGTCTGATAATTTCACATCATAGAATAGTTTTCTATAATTTCTTTATGTGTCCGAGGGTCTTTAGAATCCACTATATAAAGGACACAATTCAACTATTAAAGATGACCTCCTTTGGAGGCCAAAATGATAGTGACACAGCGGAAATGCTAACCCTCGCTGCATCGCCTGGCGGGCCATCCATGAGTTCTGGCTTACCTCATGGGTATATACCCGAACGGGCACCCCGAAGGCCCGGGCCAACCCAAAGTCTGCCAGTTTGATTACTCCTTTGTTGTCAATCAGTAGGTTCTGAGGCTTCAGGTCTCTGTGGAGGACCCGTCTACAGTGGCAGAACAGGATCCCCTCCAGTATCTGGTACAGGTAGCTCTGTGTTGGGGGACGGGAAAATAATCAACAAGGCTAGAAAAAACACCAAACAACGAAATAGACCGCCGGAATCATCGAAATGACGTTGCATGTAGCTAATGCCTTACGTATTAAATGATTATACAGAATCAAAATAAGCTTTATTGCCTAGTAGGTGTACCCGTACAAGGAATTTGCTATGGGATATTGGATCATGACAGTAAACCCAGTAAGTGGTGAAAAGAAAACTGCTAAGGGGATAAGATAACGCAGTAAGTAAAAATGTTTACCGACACAGTAAATAGAAAGTGTGCAAAACATTAACCGTGTAAAGTTGCGTATAGTGCAATGTGCAAGACAGTAGTCCACAAAAAGGTAATTAACGTAACGCTTTAAGTTAGGGGGCGGAAGGGGGTCAGTGACAGTGGGGGTCAGCGGGCCTGGTTGAGGAGGCCAGCTGCCGACGTGTAGAAGGAGGTATTCTTGTGGCATGAGGTATTGGGAAATTATATAGTACAATGTTTATGACACAGGCTGCACACAAATTGGTAATAAGCGTACCGTGTTTCAAAAGCGGTTTTCTGCTTTACTTCTTTTTTTTTTATTCAGATTGCACATTATGTAGTCCTGGATCTCACTTAGGATGTGAGCTTTTATACACATATGCAGTAAGGTTGACCTGCTACAACTAAATCTTATTATAATCTTACCTAAGTATAATCTTATTATACTTAGGGTCCATACCTTTACAAGCATAGGGTCCATGTATTGGCCAGAGGGAATAGAGTCTAAGTATTTCTTAAGGTCCATGGAAAGGAACTCAAATATAAGGTAAAGTCTGGACTCCTGCATCAGCACATCTAAAAGCCTGTTGGAGAAGACATGGGAAGAATATAAGCACGGACCGCTATTGTACACAGAGAGACAAATATGACAAAAGACTTGGCATGTTCCGTGTGTTGACACTGAACATTTGATTAGATCACCATGTCTCATTCTCTTGTTGCCTTGCTACTATTAATACCAAAGACACACGTACCGAACAACATTAGGGTGAGCCAACTCTTTAAGCAAAGAGATCTCCCGAACAGCCGTGCTTGGCACTCCTTCCTCCTCACTTTCCAGACGGATCTTCTTCATGGCCACCACCTGGCCGGTCGACTTGTGTCTGCCTTTGTACACAACACCGTATGTACCTGACAAACCCAGGAAGAGGCATTCGTTCAGTTTCGGAAGCGGTGTAAATTACAGTGAAGAGTATGAGTGGGACAAATTTAGGTGATACCAAATTATTTAGCAAGCAAACATAGGTAATTCATCTCAGAGAGCTTAATCCTGCCATTTTATTTATAAATTCATAGGCTATTAACTATGGCTGTTGAAGTACGTGTGCACAAGTCATTTCAAAACAATGTTTTAGTAGCCATTTACACATTTGGGTCCTCAGAACCACATGAAGTGTGTGTTTGAGGGGGAACTGTCAGTAGCATGGTAAAGGCACTTCCAGTTTCAGTTTTGCAACAGCATACAAGCACCTATTTGGCTATTGACCGGTGCTGTAAATGTCTGAAACACTTGACTTTTTTTTTTAAGAGACATTGTGAAAAAAGTACCAGTCTACAAATTAGCTGTATAGGGAGAGAGAGTGTGAGACATGATTGAAGCATCAGGTGAGACCCGGTCCATTAAATAATGATAGACAACAGATAATACAGCCAATTCTAACACCTAACTTGAATTATATACAGATTTTCATAAAATGTTTTCATAACACACTATGCATAACTATAAAATAAACACACTATCCATTGTTTAAAAAGAGGCAGGTATTGCAAATGGTGGATACATTAATTTACATAGCACCAATATTTCCCGTCATAAATATATTAAAGGTGCGTAGACTCCATACTGTCGGTAAATACAGAAAAAAAATGGCTATATTCTGGTCAAAATATTGAATTAAATTGAGAATATTTCATTGTGAACCAATTGGTGGGAGCAAGTGTGCAACAGTGGGAAGAAATGTGGCTTGTCCCTTTTCACCGCAAACAAGTTGGTTATTAAGCAGCTGAGCAAATCAATAGCGTACTTTTATTTTGTAATGCTGTTCTGTTATCACGTCATGTATGCATCTAGTTGTGTCAGTCGGCAAGCCCGCAAATGGCAGTACGAACATTAAATACCAACCAGCAGATATCGGTTATGTGAATGAAAAGCAGGCAGGGCCACTGGCCATGTTTTTAAAACGCATTTGCAGGAGAAGCAGTGCCACTAGAAAGTTTACAGACTAGAAGGTTTTCCTATCGCCTACAATCTTTTCACTGGCCTGTTCTCATATCTTTACAAGACAATTCTAAATGTAAACATGACTAGAAAAGGCCAACCCACCCAGTGGACAAAAATATGCGATGCCAATTTTTCACCTCAAATCTTGTTGGGGGCAGGGTTATGTGTGTGGTGGTCTTGATGTTCTCTACAGAGAGGCCCATAAGGATACGTCACTTAGCTGGGCCTACCAGACTACGCAATTTATCATGTTCATGTTGCTCTTCACATCTCCAGCCCCATTTCCACACTCTTGATGATGACTGCCAAATATCATTGATTTAATATGATAGTGATATCGCCAACCCTGATCAAAAAGGCCGGAGGTTACCAAGGAACTTCTGATTCTATGTTCTCAAATTATTTAGGTGCCCATGGGCTAGGTATGCAATTTTCACCAGTCATTGCACATATCAATTCATGTACACATAAATAAAACAAATGCAAGTGTTGTACGGTACTACAATCTTATCTACAGAAAATGTTTTGAGTTCATATTTTTTGCCAAAAATATTTCCCACTTAGACATCCTTGTAGGTCCATCTAGCACGGACTTGTAATCTCGTTATACTCAGACACTTGCATTATCCTCCCAACCCTAAACCCTGGACTAGCTGTACTATTCGGGGCTCATTTGGTAAGGGAAGACGAGGAACCGACAAGTCATGTTATTGTTTAAAGCAGTGGTTCACAATATTTTTTTGTTACAGTACCACAATCAAAATTGTGCCCTGCTGAGTAACCCGGAAGTATCATGTTGACTTTACTCATAAGCCTATGGTGCCATGATTGTTTTCAAGTACCACCTGGGGTCTTAGTACCCCTGGTTTTGAACCTCTGGTTTAGGACCAGGATTCTACACAGTGCCCCATAACAAATCTGAGATACAATCAAAAAAAAATTCAGACAACTATAAACCCCTTCATTAACCCGTTGTTGTAATCCAATGCAATAAACGTGCCCAATAAAAATTACATACACACAAATCTACAGCCAAAAAGAACGGGCATAAAACAATGCTATTTTTCTACGTTGGTTAGGGGGTTTTAAATTAGGGACATAACTTACCCTCTCCGATTTTCTCAATTTTTAGGTAATCTTCCATTGTTTCCTGAAAAAAACAGATGATTTTAGAAAAAAAAATTACGACACCTAAAACCAGACAAATATCGTTGTGCTCGTAAAACGTGTAACACCATGTATAGTACTACATCTGTCGGTCTAACCAGCTAGCCTAAAAGTGTTAACTAGAAATTAACCAAAGATTCCAGTCAGGGGATGTGGACATTTTTTTTTTTCGTGAGCGTACAGTACAAAGTTAACCAATAAGTACTGTAGCTAACTACGGTTACCAAGCAAGTTAGACAACATAACACATTAGTAACGTGGTCATTATCTAGCGATATTCGATTGCAAAAGTAATGAATCTATTATTGTGAAATCGGATGGTGTAAAACATTATTAGTATACTACACGTAAAAGTTAATAACTTCAACAACCTTGTTTCACGCGGTATGCATGTGATAACTCTAACCAACTAGCCCACTGTCAATTTAAAGACAATCCCTATAACACAATCGATTAATATTAAAACCAAAAATATCTAATACATGTTTTAAAAGGAACAATATATATACCCGTCTTCCAATATCGTTGTGTGTGTTAACTTCACTGAAAATATTCGTGTGGCTCCCTTGCAACCAGCTATCGTACTGGGTTTGTACTTTTCGAATTGACTGCGGTGCTTCTGGTTTTCAAAACCAAGCAATCACGTCGCTCGGTGTCTTTCAAAAGCGCCAATCCCGAGGAGGCCAACTCTAAGCGGGATATGACGGTTTTAAGCCGCGTTCATGGACCGGTCTGAACTAAGAAAATCGAAAATATCCGACTTGTGTTTATTCACTTCAAGCGTTCATACATTTGTTAGTTGGATTTCGGAGTTTACCAGTTCCGACCCACGCGACTGCAGTGTTAAATCGCAGCGCCGGGGGGACATCATGTTTCGATGTGCTGTTTCAGGATTCAGTGCTGTATCAGGATTACCAGTATTATCAAAACGTCAACAGGATGCAAGCCTATACATAAACACAGACTTTATTTTAAGTGCATCTAAAAATCCACATTGAAATAATTGAATGGTGTAATAATGCAAGGAGGCACGTTTACATTTTCTCGCTAGGTTTTGATGGACTTGTGCGATTTCACTCAATCGAAGCATACATTTTTTTTGTTGCTGTTGCACTCGTTTTGTTTTATTATTTTCGGAGAAACATGCTACGAGACATGCTTGGAAACATACAGATTGTTTATGACCTATTTGCATTTGTATTATAATTTATGCAAAAAATAAATACAACTATGGAAATTAACTGACGTTCTTTGATTTTATTCTGGTAGTAACCTTATCAGTGAAATACATACAAATCAGACGTATGAATCAAGGTAAATGTTTGAAAGTTTTGTGATACGTCAGTGATTGTGAACTGAGTTTTCTTTTCAACCCAAATAATGGTTCTTAAAGCAAAAACCTCAAAGTAAAAAACATTTAAGGCTGTGTTGAAAGATGAAATAGAGGGTGATAATCGTTGTGGACTGTAGACATTCTGTAGGTCTGGTAAATAAAATTGTGACCTGATCGTGACCTTCCGCAAGGAAGGTCACAATTAGGAATTTCTATTAGCACACTTCTAAGCAAACCCAGATTATCAGACAAAATATTTCCATTGAGTTAGATTTTCATCCCAGCACTGGGATTAATCTGTGACTGGGAAGCCATGGGTTCATGTAAATAATTACATGAAACCAACCTCATCCCATCTTCATATATAGGTATTCATTTAAAAATGTTGGGAAGCATCTTAAGACTCAATTACAATAGTAGCTGACAAAGGAGTTAGAGTTGCTTTTGGGGCAGCATTAATTATGCATTGTGAAGGGCTTTCTAAAAACATTAGCTAGGATTTAAAAACTTCACACAAAGCTGATTTATCTTCATTGTCAGGAAAGTTATCAGTTGGAAGCTGATCTAAACATCAGTTTACATTATTTAGTCAACCACTGAACTGTATCTGTGTATTACTTTGTGTGGTTATTCAATAGGCCTATCAATTGATATAACTGTAGAAAAGTGGGAAGCATACATGGATATGTAATTTCGATGTACAACCAAGTTCCTAAAAAAGTTGGGACGCTGCATAAAAACCCAATGAAGTGATGTGCAAAACATTACCTTATTTGTTATTGATGGTACAAATGTACAAATGGTACAAAGAAAACATATTATATTTTGTAACTGAGAAATGTTATTGTTTTTGGGAAAATGCATGCATGCCCATTTTAAATTTAATGCCAGTAACACATTTTAAAAAAGCATGGACATTAGCTTGTTTACCACTGTGTTGCATCACCTCTTATCACCTCTTTCCACGTTAAGAAACATTATTTTTAAATTGTTGCTATATTTGCATGCGCAGTATGTCACTGAGTGGTGAAACCATCCCTATTCTTGCTTCAAACATACCCATCCTCTCCAGAAAGATCTTTTAATTCACAATCTGGTTGGTGATTGGCCGAGTGACCTAATTAGTTGTGTGATATTTCTATAAACTTTTCCAGTCTTTTTTTTTTAAATCATGTTCCTGGCATCAAATTTAAGTGTATTTTTTTGAGAAACAATCAAATGTCTCAGTTTTAACAGTTGATAAGTTGTCTTTGTACTATATTCTATTGATTATGATTTGCATATCATTGCATTTTGTTTTTATTGACATTTTATGCGTTGTGCCAACTTTTTTGGAAACAAGGTTGTATTTCAGATTTTGTTTTTCTTACCAGTTTCTTCAGTACAGACTTCCAACACATGGTGTCCACATTGTATTATCAGTATTTTCTCAACAGCTGAGTCTTTAGACAGGCTTTAAACAGGACCAGAGACTCTAAAGCCATGGAAATGACTGAAGTGAAGGATCAACGCCCTGTCAAGGATATAAATCTTTTCTGTTGTGTGGCTGCTGGAGGGAGATGGGCCTGGAGTAACAAAGAGTGAATGTGGGAAGAGAGGGAAAAACTATTCATTGTTTGACAGAGCCCTTTTTCTAAAACCTTTTTGACAGAGATTGTTGTTGATTTTTTTTCTCCACATAAATCTAGTATTTTCTAGGTCAAGCAGTGCTTGAGCAAGCATACCAAACAAAAGGCCTGTTCAGTCTCATATAAACAAATGATACTGTATGTTTCTATTTTTCAGACTTTAATCAACAATTCCAGGTGGAAACCAAAGCCATCTTTCTGAGTGTTTAATATGATTTTGCGATACTGTATTCTGTTCAAATTGTGAACAATTCTGTCTGGGTGTGACAGTTAACCCTATTTGCTCCATATTTGAGTACCACCAGACACTACAGAGTGACTGTGGTAGAGATGAAGGATGTCTGGATTTCTTCATCCTGTAGCACATACTGGTAACCTTTTCTTTTAACTGTGGAAGCAAAGTGGCACCTTTTGTAATGGGGTTGGTGTATTGATTCTAGACTGGCATGACAATATACTAAGTAATCAATGTAAATGACCATTCATAATGCACTATGTGGTGCTATAGAATGTTGTAATGCAACCTTGTTATCAACTTTCATTCTTAATTAGGAACTGATCAACCAGCCCCCTTTAATGAAGATGTTTTTTTTGCTTCTGCAAGTTTAAGCTTGCACTTGAAATCACTCAGGGAGACGAAACTCCATCCCAGTTTAGGCGACAACAACAAACTCAGCCAAGCACTGTGAGTTTTAATGACTTAATTTATTAGGCTTACCTAAGGCAGATAATAGCTCTTTATTTAAATTTGCCTCTTTAGAATTCTGTTTCATTAAAGGTATTCTGTTTAATTAAAGGAGATGGTTAAAAAGCTTTAGACAGTAATGCTCATTATGAGTTTTCTCTCAATTAACTGTCTAGTTTATATGAAAGTAAAAGCATACGTTTCTTTAAGCAGCTAGTTGAAGGATCGGCTAGGGCCACAGTGTCACTGGACCCCCCTGTCTCAGCCCAAAGGTTTTATGCCGCTATGTTATTGTGCCGCGTGAGTAGGGACAATTCTTCTACATTGTAGATCCTTGTTAATCTAAGGAATGTGCTCTAAATTGTCCTTGTCTCTGGCTCCATTTAAATGGAGGTCTTTGACCACACCTCAGGAGTACCAGACATGAAATACTTGTAGCAGTCCCTGTACAATGTCCTCCTGGTTGTGTTGCAGATCAAGACCATGCATAACAAGCTGCCCTTGTGCTGACCGTTCCTCCCACCAGATTGTCCCTGTCCTGGTCCATCTGGTGTTTCGGACCTGGATGTTTTTATAGACATTCATTAATTTGTTATTACAGTTTGTACTCTTATAATGTTCACCTGGCACATCCAGATGAGGACTGGCTAGCCTTCAGAGCCTGTTTCCTCTCTAGGTATCTTTCTAAATTTTGGGAGTTTTAGGGAGTGTTTAGCCACTGTGCATCAACACTGTTGTTGCTTGCTCCTTGGGGTTTCAGGCTGGGTTTTTTATAAAAGCACTTTGTGACAACTGCTGATGTAAAAAGCACTTTCAAAATAAAAAAAAATATTGATTGAAGGATTTTTATTGAAAGATGGAGAAGTATTTTAGCATTTAGTTATAGTATGTAAGAAGAAAGCTTATATATTTATTTTTACATGATAATCTGTTTCATGTGTATGAGATGTTTATGTTATAGTAAATATTTCGCCACTAGACATGTTTATGTTGAAGTTGCATGCAGATCTCATCACAAAACCTGATACAGGCTAAATCTATGTGTATATATAAAATGTTTTCCTGTATTTCAGACAGCCAGAGACCTGAATGCAACAGTATTGGTACACTAGTATTCCCAAGTTGTCTTTGTTGCCATGGTGAGTGCATTCAGCTTAGTATGGTAGCCGTAACCATGGAGATTCTCTATCGCATACCTCAAGCAATATTGTGTTTTGCATTTTCATTTGTATGTCTATCTTGTTGCCTGCCCATTACACTACATGCATTTTTCATGCCCAGAAACGACTAGTTTTTAAGATACTTATACAGTGCCACCTATTTCACAATTCACTCAACACAGTGACATATTTTCATGATTCATTTAGTAATGATGAAAAATGACCATTGTACACAAATACAATGCCTCATGCTTATTAATGAGTGGTTTGAATTGCCAGAATGCTATAAACACCCACTATAATGGTAATTCTATCCAAGATAATGATAGAAATGTGTAGAAGCCAGAGTCCCAAGTTTATATCCCAGAAGAGTCCCAAGTTTAAATCTACAGAATCTACAGATTCTTTAGAATGTTATTAGTTTTATGCTGTTTAAGCCAAAAACCATGTTGAAACTTTAATAATAACCTATACAATAACCTTTGCTCTATTTCTACCTATACACAACTAACTATACACAGCTAAAATCTGAACAAAAATACTATATTGTTAAATATGTTAAATATGTTTTAGTAAATGTTCAAAAAATAATACACTAATAAATGTTTAAGGAAAACCTTTTGGCTTAAATGGTTAATACATTTAAGGTATTTTTACAGATTGTCTTATACAGTGACTTACTGTATTGAGTAAACAATTGTCCCCCCCCATAGCGAAGAAACCCCAAACCCTGTGTTTACAAGTACCATTGCCTTAGTAAAGCTACATGAGCTTCTAGATTGTTGTGCTCACCTCATCAGTCTAGCGACATTTAGGACATCTATTTTTGAATGTTGAAATAATAATTAGTATGATCACGCTTATCATCAGACCTGTTCCAAAAATGGATTAGAATTAAGGAGACATTTTGAAAAGCATAGCTGTATACATTTCTCTAGCACATGGTATGCCTACATGCCTGTACATATTAAATAGGGAGTAGGTATTCAAAGTATTTTCAGTGAGCATTATTTTGTGAACCTGTTCAACAAAAATGTTTATTTTATTGTTAGCTGTGATATATTTTAAACACTAGGCCCACACAGAATAATGCTAAATCAATGTAGCCTGTCATATACATGAATTACATGATACAATCAGATAGGAGGCGGCTGATGTGTGAAGTTATTTGCGATGTCCTAACACCATACCAGCAAACAAAAATAAGTTGTAGGCATGTCCTAGGATGTCGTAAAATTGTATATTATAGACCCCTGAATGTTTGTGATTTTAGAGTGCGGAAAAAACGTTGCCGTCCAAAGGAAGTAATTCAGTTCAAGGCATTTGAAGGCACTTTTCACCACTGTAGTGGCCTGCATTGCTTTATGTCTACTGCATGCTTTGAAATGTTTCAACTTGTGCAAGAATCTGCCATATACAAGAACTGGAATTTGTCGAACCTCACATACAGGTGATGGAATGTACAGTAATAACAAAGCTAAATTCTTTCTCATTTTACTAAGTAGGAAAATGTACGTTTTTATTTCTGCTTTTGAAATATGAACTCCCAAAGACAAATTGGTAATTTTTCTTCTTACATACCCCAAGCAAATACATTGCATCACAATTACAACATGAGCATTGGAAATGTATTGTATTATCAGGATTGTATGAATCTGTAGCCAGTACCATCTCTAGTTCTCAGAGTTGCAGCTAGCATACAGAATTTGACGAGGAGTTTTGCCAGCAATTTGACTTGCTGCTCTGGGGCGTTACATATGTTATATTTGCCAATAAATTATGTTTGATTAATGTAATGCAGTTTGCTTTCTTTGTTGAATTCCTTTCATTGGTTCCCTTTAAAATCGGTACGATAGGAAGTCGTTTTATAATTATTGTAAGTGGTTGCATTCAGAAAGTGCTGAAATTGGGAAACTGACCGTACATTCGGTGTGGAAACTCCAAAACCTGTTTATTCGCAATGTTACAGGAGTGCGTAGAGTTTAATTCTTTTGAAATAGTTGAAATCAAACCCAAGTCCAAGGACTAATTCTTGTGTAGTCAGACATATTTATTAAATAATAGGAAATTAAGACAATTGTCAATATGTCTTAAATTCATTCTTTTTAGTTTTTTTTTCTTATTTTCTTATTTGTTTAATTAAATAAAATACAAACTTAATTTTGTTCTTTCTGAACATACCATCATCTTTGTCAAAGATGCTAACCCTTTCCAGATGCTAACCCTTTCCAGATGCTAACCCTTTCCAGATCCTTTTCAGAAGAATCCAAATAATAAATGATCAATCAAATTGTTTCTCAAGCAAAAAAAACACACAAATCAACACATAAAAAAACCCAATACATTTGGGTTAAGTCACAAAAGCCCCATGCTCTATAACCTGAGCTACACAGGACTCACGCAGCCCTTACATCTGCCAGTACCACACTAAACCATTGACTTGACTGTGGAACTGTCTCGCTGGTAGACATTCATTAAACAGCTTAAAGCTGATTCCCACTTTCTGCAGTGTTGCCAACATCAATGCACTGGACGTTTTCTTTTCTTCTACAACTGGGGTCAGCCTTTTAAGAGAGCTCGTCTTCCTTCCCAGACCTCTGCCCAGTCAGGATCTTTCCACCCCATTCATTCTTGTTAGTGCTTGCTGTGCTTCTCCCTATAGGCTGTAGTTGTAATTGTGGTCGGTGTTACTGGACTACACAAGCTCAGCAGTAGTACAGCATAGGTCGGAGAAAATGGACAGGCTACAGGATTGTTTATGTTTTTAATAGTGTTGGTGCTCAATGCTTATTGTTGTCTTTAAGTAGGGCGTTTTATCTGGAATTATCTAAGTGGATGGATATCCAGCAACAGAAACGGAGTAAAATAAGATCTTTAGATTGATTTGGGTAAAGACACGAGGGCAGGCTGAGAAACAAACAGTAGGGTTTGAATTCCCTAATGGGGCAGAGATCAAACATTTCTAACAGAAATAAGATCCTTTTAATAATGTTTTCTGGCCTGATTAGGTGACCAGTGGATGGAATTCCTTGTGAAAGTCTTTTCTCTCCATGAAGCCACCGTATAAACATATTGCCATTGTATATTTGCTGATTCATAGCACTCTAGAACCCAGCCGGCCCTCTAGATGCCTGTCTCCATGGAGACGGTTGGGAAAGACTGGGGTGATGTCATGTATAACAGAACAGCAACATGCCAGGCTTTAAATGAACTGGGTTGTAGTGTGATCGCTTTGTGGCTTGCTCAAAATGGGATATGTAATTTCACTTCAATCCAGCGACAATAGCTTGACTTGTTAACGTTTGTTTTTGTATACCAATAAGGATGCTGAAGCCATGAAACAGACATTTTGGAAACGTTCTTGATTTGTCTTTAGTAAAACCAAACCAAACGAGATTGATCAACTGCCTTGACAGACCTACCCTGAAGGCAAAGCGTCAACATAACGCTATATGCAGTATTCATTTGAGTACCAGCTCTGCCCCTGTCACATTAGACCAGGATGACACAAGGGCCAATCTGCGATTTAGACGTCATGCCTACCCCACTGAGAACCAGAATACAAAGCCCAGCCATTATGTGTGATGATGACGCTCCTGTGCTTTGTTCCTATAATACTCTTGCCATCAAACACAATGCAGAGGACTCTGAGTCACATGAAGGGAGTCAGAGAATTTACAACGACTTGAAATTGTTGTCATTGTTGACCTACTTGCGACCCAGCCAGCTGAATTGAGGGGCTGGGTACCATGGCGACAGCATTTTGAGAGGTGAGAATGCAGATGGAGAGGTGGTAGGAAAGGTGGGTTTACGGGGAACCGGTTAGAGACTCAGTCATCAGAGGTTTGTCAAAGGACTGAAGGGTGTCGCATTGGGAAACGTGCCCCACAAAACGGGTATAGCATTCTGATATGTTTTATATATTTTATAATGACAGACATACAATGGCATTAAATGTATCCTTGTCTGTACTTTCGTTGAAAGACATTGACTAGTATTAGTGTCTCATGGTGTAGCTTTGGGGATTTCTTAAGGGAAAACAAGAGTCATGTCATTTTTTCATGCTGGCAACAGAAGCAGATGTTTGTTAAAGGTTATGGTGATAGGAGATATTAAAGAGATGGTGATGATAAGTATTGTATCACAATCCTTACCAATCTCAGCACGGTTTAATTTATCATCTGACTTAGGTAAGTGGTTTATGGACATCAATGGTCTACTTAGGAAGGTACATGTCATTCTCCAGACTTCCAAATTAAGGTGTAGTCAAAATGAAATAGCACATAATGGGTTTTATGGCATATTGAGTCAGAGGGAGAAGTTACCCTTTGTTTTCCAAATATAGCATACAAAGAAGAATGATGTAACATTGCCTACTATTTATTGCAATGAGATTAGTAGGCACTAGGAAACAATAAAATAAAGCATGCAAAACATCACTGATATTATTTGACACACCAAATATTTTTTTCTATCAAGTCCTGTAAAGATGATAAAAGCTTTGATAGCTTTTTACTTCTAAAACCATCCTACTGGGTGGTAGAAACTAGACTTGGGTTACACAGGTACACAAGTTCATCACACGTGGATTTAAACTTCTTACTTAGAGTTTTTGATTTGTAGCAATATTCTTTATTACAGGATGGATATTACACATAGGACACAAAAACCTGGTCCAGTTTGGCCCGTGAGCCCCTTCTAAATGTCTACTAGAGGCGATCTAATACATGAGATAGCACATCTGTCCCAAAAGTCTAAAAAGACTACTATAGACATTCATATAATTTTCCCTAGTGCAGCTTCAATGTTGAGCCTTATTTTGGAATGAGTCACTCTTCTAAAAGAACAAATCATGGAGCTTAAGAAGCCTCACTAAATGACTGCTCTGCAATGGCCCCATGCTGTTCAATGTTTATTGCCACTGTTTGTTCTGCACAATGTACATGTACAGCATGTTTTATGCACTGACTTTACAATACGTTAACTTTTGGTTGATAAGAATGTGTCTTTTGTTTGTGTTGCTGAACAAGTTTTATAGCTTTAAGGTAAGAATAGGTTTGTCAGGAGTTTAGGTTGAATGTGAGACATGGAAGCAAACTTTACAGCTATTCAGTCCCAGCAAAGGTTCTGGCCCTTCACACCTCATACTCTGATTGGTTGCAAGTAGCAGTTGCCAGGGGAGCTACTGTATATGCCTAATAGTATTTCTCCGAGGACACTCAGTCTCCGCAGCTTCACTGGTCACCAGCAAGTTGACTAAATCAGAGTCACTTTGAATCGCTAAAGAGACACATAGTGAGAATGTTAATGAGTGCAGCTAGTTCTGCCAGGGAACTGCATGTACCACGTCGGAAATGCGTGTGTACCACTGCCGGAAGGTTCCTAATCTAATATGGCGGTCTATTAAAGTTGGTCAGGGTACTTTGCATTTATCTGGGTGCAGAGAGTGGAGTATAATAAATAATATATTATTTATAATAATATAAATGTACCTATCTATGATGGATGCATGAAGCTGGATTTCAAGTTTGTCCATCTCCGATGAAGTGGCTGAATGGCCTGAATCGACCAAATCCTAAACAGTTCAAAGGAATTGTGCGCATGATGTTGACAAAGAGCCCTGGACAAAGAGTAAGCCAAGAGACCTGGGCACATCTTTTGTTACTTTGACGTTTGTGAAAGTGCATACACATGGTGTGTTGTACTGCATAGCTGTGTTTTTACAATTATATAAGCTTCTATATACGACATTTTGGCCCTTGTCAGTCTTCTTTGCCTTGAAACACAACAGTAGTTGGTGAAGACACTTTTGTAGGAATGCCAGAAGCGTAGTCAGAGGTTAGAGCCTCCTGCCGATGCATCCCCTGGATGTCCATTGGACCTCACAGTCAGGCAGATACAATTATAATTTAGGCGGATTTATTCAATATTCACATGAAAAAGTAGACTGACCCCTATTAAAAGGTTTTTGAAAGCTATTATCATCTCACTGCATTTTGTACAACATATTTTGGGACTGATGTACGTATTGCCATAATCTAGTTGTTTTTGTTTAAATTGTTTTATTAATCACGTATGTGTTCAGGACATTGCCTCGTGGCCTCCTTGACGTTTTTCTATTTTACTTCACTCGTGGATGTTCTCAAGGATGTTTTTATGAAGTTGTGTCATGGTCCAAAATACAATGGCATCACCAGTTTTAAAGGTTTTACTGAGTTACAGGTAAAGTATGAATGCATACATGTACATGATTTGTCATACTGGCCTCCAGCGGTAATAAAATCCACAGCTCTGGCATTACAAACACCATGCTCAACCAACTGAGATATACTGGACCCTGAAGTGCAATGTGTTGGAATACGTTAAATCAGTTATTGAAACAGGTGTATTAGTGGTAACATTGGAATGCTGTAAAACAAGGTTGTAAAACCTTTTTTTATTAGTGTTTACAACCTAATGAAGCAATCATTTCAGGTGTGACAGTTGCGTACAATGCATCTTAACTCACCAATGTACCTCGCTTTCGAATCCAGCCACTGGGAAAGAATACAAGATAAAATATAATTCAGTGTAACTTGACACATGTGGTATACATGTGGAAATGCCCTAGTGAACTGGCCAATAAAAACAAAGATAAGTAAACAACTCTGCAATACTATAACAAAACACATACTATACACAGTGGTATTCTTACTCATTTCTCTGAAGCCGTCCATAACACTAAGATACACTAAAAAAGGTCAAATGACCACACAGGAGAGGAGATTGATACCATTCATCAGAGCATGACTCTGCTCTGTTTTTATTTTCTTCTTAGATTACTGCCTTTCAAACGAGCCACATTGCTTCACATCATATTTCTTGCTCCGGTTAATGTAAAGTTTTGTTCCAACTGCCAAAGTAAAAAGCTTTCTAAAAATCATCTGATTGGTGGACTTAGTTTAATCTATCAGTTGGATGTAGGTTTCTTCCTCTCTACTCTGTGCCTATTATTTTACTCCCCCGGCAGCTAGAATGTGTACATACATACTCATCGTTAGTCATCCAGTGTTGTTGAGAGCTGACTTATTGGCCCTCCCTGGGTTTCTCTTAAATCCTGTAAACGTACCTCTTTATCAGCAGGAAACCACTTGTCCCGGACTGACCTCCTTATTGAGAAAAATAGGTCTGAGTTTAACTTGCGTTAGACTCTCAACACCTTGATAGAGACCAATACACAGAACGCTAGCCGCTAATGGCAAATGGGATACAAGTGAGAACTCTGGAGGAGCAGGTTGACATTTTACAATTTTGTCAGTTAGCTCACATCAATGCTCTTATCCTGAGTGACTTACGTATATAAAATCTAAAATTAAATAATTGCTTTTGGGTCTTAAAAAAAAAAAAGCTCTAGCCCTATCTTGAACATGGAAGACTAGATCCAAAGTATTTAGACATGATTATGACCTATACATGTTTTCATAGCAAAATCAAACCGTGCTTCTGTTCTTTGTGTTCAATTACTCTTCAGTGGTCACACATGCAGAGTAATCGCTGTAGTACGTATGTTTGCGGAACAAACCAACGTCTCGCTATAGCTCATGAATATGTATCAGGTAAATGAAACACAAGTGGATGTTAAAAAAAGCCAATCAAGTACGACACACGTTATTCCGTCGTCGATTGTTAGGTTAGGTGATTTGAGATGTTTTTTTTGTGAGGAGAATGCAGTTAAGCTTGTGAAATAATTGATTTTCATTGAGGGCATTGATTGCGTTCAGTCCCCCTCCGCCGGTGTTGACTTCAGGCAGCATAACCCCCTAGTGAGCTGTCTGTCAGCACCACTCTGCCTGTGAATCCATGGATTCATCTCTTAGCCTCAGTCCAAGCATAACAGATGCAGGGAGGCTTCCCTCGAGTGGCATGGCTGACTGTAGTGATTACAGTACACGCTCACATGTTGGTAATCTGAGTCAGTACAAAGCTAGTATATGTTCCTATATGACCAGTTATGTTAGTCTTCTGCTTCGGTTAGTTGGGAAGACTGTATAAATGTTTTTTTCTTCTTCTGGTACACACAGATCAACACCTCCGCCTCGAATAGATTCTACATTGTAGGGGGTGGGGTTATTTGTGTCATGGCACATTCTGACCAGTAGAGGGCAGACAGGAGGGTCAAAGAAAGCAATGGAATCGAGGGGCACTCCCTCACGTCCGTGACCGTTTAAATACAGTGGAGCAGCTGTACCATCGTATACTCAATATAAACATTAAACAATCACGACTGCTGTGAAGAAATACATATTCATGTATCACTACCCCTATCATCATAGGCTGATGACATCCTTCATTTGTGAGACATCATACAATGTAAGGAAATAATAAAAACACACACCCTTAATATATAGTCATTCTTAGAGGAATATTTGCATATTTGCAGATACCATGGCGTTGATAATCGCCATCCTTTCAAGCGGAGAATAGCCAGGCTACGTTGTAGGGAGTCATTAGATACTGCCTACGCCACACGGCCTGTGTGTAGATTAGTCTTCCTGTCTGTCTCTCTGCATTCGTTTCCAGCCTGCTAATGCCACATTATATGAGGGTGCTACGCTGATTTCGCCACACCAAGCTCTCGCAGGATTACTGCTTTGGGGCCAAATCTCCCATTGGTAATAGAAATGAACGTCTCAAAATGGAAACGACATAGGAGAAACCGGGAGACGCGTGCACGTGAGTTCCTACATAGCAGAGGTAAACCGTTGAATGATGAAGGGGAGTTTGATTTGTTTTAGGACATTGTTGCCCAATAAGAGTAATGAATGGCATTAACGCAGGATCAATCCAAAATGAAATGAAGACCTCCTCAACCACCTTAGGAATGCACATACTAATGCCCTTTGACATTAAAACACTGACAGAGGTAAAATGATCATCCACAACGTAGTGTAACCTTAGTCTGGCATGGCCCCGTGTATGCCTCGGCCGGGCTAGTGTAACCTAGCCCCTTCACCTAATTCTGTCTCCGTCTGTCTCCCATACCACGTAGAGTAGGTCAGACACAATCTGGATGTGTCTGGCCCCGTATTTCGTCTCTCTCTCTCTCGCCGAGACGCTCGGGTGAAGGGGTGAGGCGTGCACGGATAGTTACAGTAGCGGTGGAGGCAGTCTTTCCCAGATTCTGCAGAGGAGCGGGATTTCAGTGTTGGCGCCGTTCCCTATGGTGGGCAAGTGTGGCTGCTGGGTAATAACGGAGACTATAGAAGAGACACGCCCAGACTATAGAGGGATCTGTTCACTGCCCACTGAGATGGAACAGTCACAACACACTTCTGGATCCCTCCCTCCCTTCCTCCCTCCTTTTCTGTCTCACTCTGTCACTCTCCTCTGAGCCCGTGTTTATTTCCTGTCCTCTAATAGTCTCTCTCTGTGTAACCTATTTTCTCTCTCTCTCTTTCTCTCCTATTTTATTAGATTGTGAATTTGTTCCAGTGTTGCTTCTCTGTGGTACAGAAGGCGTTTCCCTTGTGGCCTCTCATGGGGTTCTGAGAGACGTTGGGCTCTCCCTCTACCCAGTGCTTTCTTCAGTAAACTGATCCTGCTGGCACAGTGTGCTGGGAGACTTCCTTTTCTGGAAGGACTTGATGCATCATGTTAACGACCTACTCCACATTCGCCTCTCCACCGACTGCCAGAGAAGCATCATTTGATATCGCAGCCCCTTGTGGAAACATCACCGCTCAAGCCGCGCCGAAGGAACCCAACGTTGGAGTCAACCATACCCTGATCATTCGGCGGGCGCTCTCTATACCGTCTCTGTTTGGATCTCTCCCCCTCCTCTCTGTCTCTCACTCATTCACTCACCCACTCATCGCTGCCTCTCTCGCTCTCTCTCTCTTTCTCACCCTGCCCAATACTTTCGGCATCAGCTAAAGTGAGACAAGAGGGGAGTTACTGGGTCCACTGTCAGGTACTAGATCCTCCAAGCCTCTGGATTCTTAACATCTCATGGAGTATTTCCTTTGATTCTGCTTCCTGTCTTTCCGTCTTCCTTCATCATCTTCATCATTATCTCCCTCCTCCTCATCTCCCCTGCTGCTACCCTTCCCTGTTCCCCTGCTTCCTCACCCTCTGGAGACCGGAAAGGCACCATTCACGCAGCGCAGCAGTGGGTGTGGACCTCGGCGCGCGTATCTGTGGATGTGTGTGTGAGTGTGTTGGGGAGCGTGAGGGAGCGTGTCAACCTCTCCGGTCCTCCACACTCTGTCTCAGTGGAACATCCCTTTCTCCTATGGACTTTTCTATTGGGGTTTGAGACTTACACCACCAAAAGCAACACCACTGCCCGAGTTCTCTACATGTCGGAATAAAATACAGCTCAGGAAATCTCCAGCCCCAAGATGAGTGAGGAAGCTAAAGATAAAAACACAGGCAAACCAGTGCATCGGAAGAAAAAAGGAAAAAAGGTAAGTCAAGTTTTTGTAAATACCTTTTTTTTGGGGGGTTCTTTTGCTGTGGTTGGGTTTCTATAAACAACCCCTGCTTGTTGCCTGTGAAGTTAGATGAAGTTTAAAAGGATAAAGGTGTATTTCTTCCTGCACGCCAGTTTACACTGGTTAGCCATTTTGATGAGGGCAAAGGTTTGTTTTTACATTAATTTGTATCTTGGTACTTCAATGCGCACTAATATTAATTGTCATATCTTTAAACAACCAAACATGTTTTACAGAACAGAAATGTAGAAATGTATTTGCGTGTACGTGGTTATTGTGGTATGTGAGCCTTTGACTCACCTGGAATGCAGAACCATGTACTAGACAGATCTTGTTGCAAATTACTCTGGTTGTTCGAGTATTTCTATTGCACCCTAGGAGCTAAAACCTCCTCACGATTGCCTATGTGAAGGAGAAAGGGGAGAGGGCAGACCCAGGTTAGGGTGGGGGCAGCATCTCTTGCTGTTTCTCCTATTAAGCCGAGTCCACAGCTGTACTTCTGACGTTGTCCCCTGGAGGGGCTGGAATCACACATGTTAATTGAAAGCCTTCTTAGACACAGGACAGTGTTTAAGACCTTGCGAAATGGTTTGGTGTGTGTGCGTGTGTTTGTGTGCATATGCCTGCATGTATGCTTATGTGTGTCTGTGGGTAAGCAGCTCTAAGTGCTGCTCCCGTGGCTGTTTTGTTTGTTTTGTCAATGCACTAAGCTGATGATGAAAGGGATTCAGCAGGTTTCATGGACCCAGGGGCAGGGATGGGAGGAAGGGAGATGGGAAAGCCTAATGCTTTAGGGAAGCTTTGGGGGGGGTTTCGGCTCTGAACCGGGGATTGGGCAAGGTTATAAGGTTGGGATAATTGTTTCAGAATTATTATTGTGTATCTGTAAGTATTTGCCGATGTTTTGCCTTTAATTGGCAAATTGTAATAAGATGTGGAATTGTATAATGGACCCACTGTGTAGATCATTTAACATTTGACACAGGGTTTTAGAACCTATTTATAAATCCCCCGAAGAATCGATGAAAATAATTACAAATTACGGTGAAGTTGGACTGCTATTGCAAATAGAATTGCATTATATTGCACACACCAACAGATAACCTCGTAATCAATATCGAAGCTTGTGTGCTTTATACAGCAAAACAGCGTGTGCCAGACACTGTAGCTTCCACTATTAGTCCAAATGTTTGTGAAGAGACACCTACATAAAAGTCACAACCCAAAAATCTTAACTGTGTCAGAGACAGTTTTCTTTGGGGTGCTAAAACTGTTTTTCACTCTGATCTGCCTTCTGAAAGCCCTTGCAAAACAAAACATAAACACTATTCATTGGCGGATTCGAGGATAGTTCAAAAAAACACCTAAAACAAATACGCCGAACTATGTTCCCAAGCTACATGCAGAAGCATAAAAACCTTTGAATTTCACTGACATGTTTCGTGTTGCCTCTAGTAAGCTAAAATCAAATCCATGGTTGTTTTATGCAGCATCCTCATTTCACCTTTGTTCCTGTGAGTGCAAGGGACAGAAAGTGAATACATATTTTGTTTACATTTCCTCTATGCAAACAGTGCTCTTTCAGACAACCATAAAGCAAAGCATTTGTCTCATCTCTTTTCTGCATCTTCATGCCTGGAGACTCACAACACCCTATGCCCGTTGTCATAGTAACCTGATTCCCACAGAAATGAGATAGAAACAAAATATTTGAATTGTGGTTGAACTAGGCATGTTAGCTGATCGTGCAGTGTGTCAGCTGTTACAGTTTGTAACTGCTTCACATACTGATATTGGAATTGTTGTGTAGATATAAATGCAAATTAACCTAGCTAGCCAGCCTTTTTCGCGGGAGGATTACACTTTGTTTTTTTTTGGTGCCTTGTGTTTGATAGATTAAATTGCTGTGTTTTCGTGTTGCATGCCGATTTATCATAATAATCACATGTACCAAACTATCTGTCACGTCTCCCTCCAGGGGCGTGCCCCCTCCTTGCTCGGGCAGGGTCCGGCGTTCGACGGCATCGGCTTCCTAGCTGCCACCGTTCCCCTGCCCCCACCTCTTGTGTCGATTGTTTGTGATGTCCCGTGTCCTCACGAACGCACCCCCCCTTCATTGCACCCACCTGTTGCTCGTTGTCTCTGTAGACGTTTGCCAGCGTGCGTCCTGTTCAGTGTGCGTTGTTGTTTCATGTGACCTGGAGACTCTTGTCGGGTCAGTGCTGTATTATATGTTCAGGACGTCATCGTGTATTTGTCTTTGGGATCACTACTAATAAAAAGAGCGATCCAACAAAACCTGCAGCTTGTTCCCTCCTTTGGATACTCACCGTCACACTATCCACAAACCTCAAATCTCAACGTTTTTTCTTGAACATAATCTTAACTTAAACCCATTTCTTTTACCTTAACCAGAACCCTAACTATCCTTTTTTACAGTGTTTTTACACACACACACAAACCTTTTGTTGTTCTATTCTTTTGGGGAGCGTCAACACAGACATCCCTGTTCCCTATATATTAGCCCAAAACCACAACCTACTTCCAAACTTTTAGGTTTTATGAACCTGTAACGCCTAAACCTAAAAGTAACCCTAATTCTAGTATTCAAAGGTGTAGAAATCAATAGTGTTCAGTGTGTTTTCTTACTTTTGTTTCCTAGTTTGATAAGGAATTATTTTTTTCTTTTACTCTCATTGTGGGGACAATCGTTCCTACTTGTTGTAAACAAATACACCTGAATTCACACGCACACATTATGTTGTCTAAAATAAATTAATGGACTTTAAAGGGATAACTCTCTTTGTCAATAACCTGTTTTAGTAGGAGACTAAGAGCAGAATGCTGTAACACACCGTGGTGCTACTGAAGATGGTTATGAAAATGCCCAACCATCTGAATATTAGCTAGCATAATGCCAGCTATGAAATCATTGTGAATCAATTAATTTGACCACTACAAAGAAGTTCAGCCTATCGTCCTGGTGGCTGATAGCATTGTATCATTCACAGTATGCTTGGAGAGGGTTTTATAGCAATGTCATTATTACGTTCAAACAGGTGCTTGCTTGTGAGACAGTTTCACTCTGGTAAACAACTGTTAAACAACCGTTAAACAATTGCATGGGATGTGTGGATGTATCACAGAGCACATAGTATCTCTATTAAACTGCCTGAACAGCTTTATGCTGCAAACCAACCTAAATGAGTTGGTTCACCTAGCTAGATAATGTGCTTGGGGTAGATTTTACTTTTTCAAACTAACGTTTTAGACTCATTCACCATCTAGATTCCTCATGGTTTGTGTTAACCATTTTTCAAAGGCTACAGAGAGGAAACCTGAAAACATAAACCTGCCAGTGTACTGGCAAGGGGTATCTTTTCTTTGGAATTCGAGATACGCTAGTGAACTAGCAAACTGTCAGTTCACTAGCTGCCTACTAGCGATTGTAGCAGTTCACTCTGTTCATCGTAGCAATGTACATTGCATAGCTGGCCTCATTTCGGTTGTATTTTCTCTGTATTGAATATTGCTAACCCCAGTTTGACGGCGATCAGTCACTTTAGGATCCGCAAATAGGCTTCACAATTGGGAGATGATCAGTATATTTATTTGTTCATTCTCTCAACGACGCGCGCATTGGGATCTTTCTGAGAATGCCTTCCACCACTTGCGTTCGTATGTGTTCCTATGTTGGTATGCTTGTGCGTTAGAAAGTGTGAGGGTGTCAGTGAGAGAGCCCGATAAGCCTGCCAGATGTTTAAATGATTGTAGCCATGGCAACTCCTTTCTACACGACAACGAGGGATGCAGAGAGAGGAGAGTGAGCGGAAGGACCGGTGTTCTAGTCAACCCTGTGGCAATCGGGCCAGATGTATATTTCATGAGACCGCTGATGGGAAATACTTAAGAATACTATTAAGTATCTTTTGAGTCCTGGCTGCTGACTTATGAAGATGATGTGTTCATATTATACATCAAACTGAAATGTGTCTGAGTAAATGTATGCAGCTTCAAATTGAAATGCCGGTCAAATACAAACAAATCCTATCTTTGGTGGGCAGTTACATAATGTGACCCTAGACTATTTAAAATGTAAGTTATTTAGCTACCACTCATATCCTTGGTTAGCTACAGCAGTATACTCACTTTTTTACTATTTTATAGTGGCCGATGTGTCATACCTAATATATGAACCTCTTGCCTTCTTTAGCATCTATTCATCATTTATTTAATGTTCCTGCTTCTATAAATTAGTACCCATCTGGGTGTTAAGATGTTCGTACAGCTGATAGATGCACAAACAGCTGTGGGTTTTCTGGTCAGATACAGTCCGTATCATTGGAGAACAATGGGGACATCCTGTTTTGTCACCTCACGTTACAAAATGGGACAACAGGTTACCTGTCGGCTCCCGTTGTCATGGCAGCGACCCATCTGTGATGCTAAACGTCTTCATCAGACTGGCCGTCACCCATGGGGACCGTGGGGAGAAGGGGGGTTTGAGAGAGGAGAGAGAAAAGGAGGTCAGGAGACTGTCTCAATGTGTTCCCTCGCTTTTCCCTTCAAAGACAGGTCTGTAGATGAAGAGAGAAGCCCTGTTCAGAGACTAATATAGGCAATTGTCTATTGTAATAATGGGCTGTTATTTTCAGTGACAATAAGAAATCTATATCTATAAATCTTTCTCAGCCCCAAGGTTTTACGCTGCTATATTATTGGGCCTCGTCGAGTAGGGTCAGTTCTCCTTCTCCATAGTAAATCTTTGTAAATCTAAGGAATGTGCTCACTAAAACGTCATTGTCTCCTACTCCATTTCACCTAGGTGGACATGAGGTCTTGACCCACACCTCAGGTGTAACAGGTTCGAAAGTTTTGGTGATGCAAGATGATACCTGCCGCTCAGCCACTTTGCTGACCTTTACCCTTCCCGGGTTTTCCTTGTACAGCTGGTCATGCTTCTGACCTGGATTAGGACTCAGCCCACATGCCTTTTAAATGTACAATATTACAACTTGTACTCTTAAAATGCTCACACGGCATAGCCAGAAGAGGACTGGTCAACCCTCCAAGCCTGGTTCCTTTCTATGTTTCGTTCAAAAATTTGTCCTAAAAAGCTGTTGTTACTTACTCCTCTGGGTTCAGGCGGGGTGTTTTGTATGAGCATTCTGTGACAACTGCTTATGGAAAAGGGCTTTATAAATGCATTTGATATATACATATTCACAGGGGAGTATAAACTTGCCAAAATTATGCACAATAGAGGACTCGATACAGTTGTGGAATTAATCTTTAGAATTTTCTGATTTTGTTTTGAATGATGCTTCAATGTCTATCCCAGTAGCAGAGGGACTGGTTGTGCTGTGTTCTGGTCTTTGTTTCAGTGAAATAACTTGTACAGTGACTAAGAGCCCTGTGCTTACCAGATTGGTGACATAAGCCCTTTCTGTGATGTAGCCTTTTAAGTAATATCTCTCATCAGAGCGTTGCTGACAACAGCACAGTTAATGCAACTGGCAGAGACTGTTTCCTTAAGACTTGTAGGTTCCTTTGTATTTGAAAAAGATTATTCTCTATGTTCTGACAGCATGTTTAGGAAAGATAAAGAGAGAGAAAGAGAAACAGAAGGAAGCACAGAAGTAATTTGAAAAAGGTTTTTATGTGAGTGACTGTTCCAGGTTTGTGTGGGGAATTATTTCAGATGTGCATTGACAGTAGTGTGGTGGGAACATGTTATTGGGTGTTTCTCCATCAGTGTTCTAGGTTGCTTTTGGTTGAAATATACTGCTATGGAAACAATCTCCTCTGTCTTTCCTCACTGAATATCTAATGAAGCATAAAATGCCTGAAAGGATATATCGCTTTTTTTATGCTCATCGGTGCGGCACGCCCTTTACAGATCACCCTCCTTAAACACATTTGCAGGTCTTCTTCTGGTTTATTCCTGGTGCTCCTCTGGGCAGCCTGTTGTCCCAGGGCTCAGTCACAGCTGCATGCCCTGGGGAGAGGGCAAAGGGATCAGTCTGTTAGCCTGTCAGGAGAAACCCGGACACAAATGAACCAACTCTGACTCCTACAGCTAACGAGCGAGTGCAGAGCGTAGAGAGAGAGAGAGAGAGAGAGAGACATAAAGCACAGAACAAGGAGAGACATAACAGAAAGCGTGGTGAGATGAAGAGAAATGAGGATAGAAGAACATGAAAGTGTGTGTGTGTGTGTAGAGAGAGAGAGGGAGAAAGTGACAAGGAAAAGACAGTGAAGAGGGTACATTTACAGCAGCAAACTGGCACAAGATCCTTGTGAAGGTGTACTGGTCTGTTGCCATGGTTGTGAAAGCGCCAGTCCGAAGCAAGACCCAACCATGTATGATTATTATTGCATATAAACAAACACAATCACTGGTACCGGGCACATTTACGATAAGATCTAATGAACCAATGCCACGAGCATGTGTTCTCTGGTGCCCACACTTTGCGGTTCTCCTCTGATCTCCTTGGTTCTCGTCTTTATCATTGTAGAACAATGCGGAAGAAAGTCATGCTTTCGTTTTGTTCACTACCACCCCCACAGAGAGTGAGTGTACCCGCTTGTACTTAGCTCCATGGAAACCTATGTCTCACTGTTCATCTCTGGAGTCATGGAACACTGGTGATGTAGTAACTAAGTACAAATACTTTCAAGTATTACTGCATTTAATTAAGTCATTCTTTATAGAAATGTAACCAAGAAATATGTAATAATTGAATGTACTTTTTCCCCTTACAATGTTGTCATTCCAAGGTACAGCCCTTTGGATCCTGGTGACTTGCCAAACACAAATAATTCTTTATTAATGATGTCTGAGCTTTAGAGTGTACCCTGGCTTCATTGTACATAACAACATTCCTGGTTAGCTTGATAACTCTAGTATGGAAATCTGGTAAACATTAATGCAGAGTCAAGGATTGCCCTATAATGTTAGGATTACCTTCCAAATTTAAGAGACACAAAGCAACTGAAAAGTCTATATTTAAGCCTTTTCAGGCTCAGACGATAATTTCATTGATTGACACTATTTGTTAATGCTCTGTATGTGTCCTTTTGACATTGAATATTTGGCATTTTTCAGAAAAGTCTTTTCAGGATTCTCATCGACCGTAAAGAACTCTCACTCTCCTGGTCTGAGTCACATGGACGCAGAAACAATGAGATCTTCATTAAGCTTTCCCGAGTGTCACCATGGCAACTGAACAAGCGATAGAAAATACAATACAACGCTCTACACCAAACATCGTTTATCGTGGGGGGGGGGGTTTCTGGATCAAGCAGGGAGCAATGTCTGTCAAAAATGGTGGTTGATTCATATTGTTTCATAACTGAGTATGTCGGAGGGAAGGTCCACATCGACCAGGCCAAGCCAGACTTCTCTCTGACTCTCCGCTCTGTCCACCAGGCTGGAATATGTCTGTAATCCTAGTGGGTGGGTACCAACCCTCCCCGGAACGTAAGATCACGTCTCCACTTGGTACTGCAGCTTTATTTCGTACAGGCTCTCTGGTGTCGCTGTAGGAACCGGATAGGCAGCTCCTAAGGCAGGGCTGTGGGTGGAGTATGTGTCCCAGCTCTCCCCAGGGACATAGACCAGGGGGTGGTGGCAGTGAACCCTGGCCTCTTATGGAAGGACATCACTTGGGACAGCAAGTTCCCCACCGTGGGGGGAAGAGAGCGATAAGGTCGAGAATGGATGGGAGGACAGAAAAGAGTGACAAAGACCGAAAAGGATTTGGAAAAGATGGGATGTCAGCAAAAAAGGGAAGCCATGAGAGAATGACAAGTGAAAGGACTAAACAGGAAAGGAGATCAATATAAAGAAGCACACATGCATCCACAGATGTCCTCAGAAAGAGTATTTAATAACACAGTACAAAAGTACCACAGTATTGACACTAGGAATATTGACCTTTCAATGCACAGCACAGAAAAAAACACGCTTTTAACCTTTCACAAAATCTGAATTTTAAGAAGTGTTCTGTATTTTATTTCTTTGTTACATTCAAGCAGTGTTAATATTTGTATCCCTATTTTGGAGAACTGTGCACTAGGTGAATGTTCTACAGAGTTGTATGGAGCAAACAATAATATGTAGTTTACAATGCATGTGTTGGTAATATAGACACATACAAAGTAAAAGCATAACATTAATCTAGCCACAATATATAAGAAAACAAACATTTAAGAAGGACATGACAGAATTTAAAGAAGAATTTGAAGTCACTACAACCAATACGGTGGACAAACAATCCCAAAAAATAAAAACAAACAAAAAAATCTGTCACAAAAGAAAACAGATTACCCATGACTTTCAGAACAGAAGGATGCTGTGTTCTCAAACAGCAGTGTCTCAAAATAGGCTGAGAAGAACAACTCACTTGAGGAGTTGAGGACTGGTGTGCTGATACTTTCTGTCTCACAATGCCTTCTCTACAGAAGGACTCTCGTCTTTTACTCCACTCAAACCTCCAACAACACCTACAACACCATCTGCCCAATGCACAACTGGCTTTAACACCCTAGAGCAGGGGTGGGCAAATATTTTGGCTCGGGGGCCACATCAGGATTTTGAAATGAAATGGAGGGCCACATTTGTTTTTGTAATTTGTTAATCATAATTGATTTGGAGGCCAGAAAAGGGCATTCAGTGGGCCGGATAGGACAGCCTCGCTGGCCGCATTTGGCCCTCGGGCCGTAGTTTGCCCACCCCTGCCCTAGAGGGAAAACCAGACCATGACTGAGGTGGATATCTTTGGAGAGCTGAACATTCTCAAGCATGGCTAGCCCATAGTGGATGACATCTTTGGAGAACGAAACCTTCTCCAGCTTGGCCAGCCCATAGTGGAGGACATCTTTGGAGACCTGAACCTTCTCCAGCTTGGTCAGCCCATAGTGGAAGACATCTTTAGAGACCTGAACCTTCTCAAGCCTGACCAGCCCATAGCGAAGGACATCTTTGGAGACCTGAATCTTCTCAAGCTAGGCTTGCTTAATTGTGGATGACAACAAAATCAGGTCAATATCCCCACAGCTGAATTAAGATAGTTGTGTGATATCTGTTAAATCAGTGATGAAATCAGTTCTAATCTTTAGAGGTATATACAATGTAGAATTGGTATTGTAAACATGTCAACGAAATGCTGACCATTGGGGAAAGGTGGATGCCGTTATTGGTACTCTGACAGAAAATTTGACATTCTTACCTCAATAAAGCTAAATGTATAATTAGCAAGTAGGTCATGGATTTATTATTGAATCTTACATTCCGTGCATAATGTGGCCTACTGTATAATCTGTCCCCCCCACAATTGTTCCCCGACGCGTCTTTCCCATTGTTTTGGTTGAGTTTCTTTTCTATCGTTGGCTAATCTGTGGGACGAGATCTGGAACAATGTGTCACGTTAGGATGTCTGTGTACACTTTAGTGATGACGAACCCTGTCGTTTGGAGGTTCTGAAAGATCTGACAGGCCCGTGGAGCAGCAGTGGACAAGACAAGGCTCAGTCAAGTTCACGGGCCAATCAATTCAGCCCCGCCCTGGCCCGATACCTGAATTGTACCGCAACGTCTGCGGAACACAGACCAACAGGAACTTGACCTAACATCTGACTTCACGTACTTCGTAGAGGCGGCTGAGCAGACACTGTTTACTGAAGCATGGGATCTGTGCGAAGACAGAGGAGGCCAACAATACAAGGCCAGATGGGAGATCACTGAGGAGAAAACTGACATGATGGACAAAGGGACCTGGCTGCAGAAAAATGAAAACTTGTGAAATGATCCTGTTGGTTGAATGTCTTGACCTCACGAGTAATAACGTGTGTGTGTGCGCGTGTGTCTGTCGAAACATTACAAGAAATCATTCCTCAATAAATATGTATCTGTTTATTAATTGGATTCTTTAATTATACAGACATTCATTTATTCAGCCCAGTATACAGTATAACAACACTCAGATGTGCCACTAAAAGAAAAAGGATATGTAACGGGCAGTACCAAAAGTTGAGTTACATAACAGAGAGTGGTGGAGAAATTACCAATAGGATGAGAGAGTAAGTGAGCTCTCTGGGAGGAGGTGAAACAGAAAGACAAATCTGAGGCAGAGTGTTAGAGTGAATACACAGCGCTACACCCACTCTGTGCTGACATGCTTTTACCAGATTTTCCTTTGTCCATAGTCCATAAAGCACTTAACCCTAATTGCTCCTGTAACTTGCTCTAGATAAGAGCTTCTGCAAATTACTAAAATGTAAAATAGAAAGAATACACAGTCCATCCCCCTTTAATGAGGAGCGAAGATGCTATGTTTTGTTGGTTCTGTGAATAATTTCAGCACTTCAACTTCTTCCCTCTACCTTTGCCAGCTCATTTGAAATTCTAAATTGTATTGCTTCTTTACGAATGTTTTATTCTATAATGTTTTATTATGCATATATTCAATATCTTGGTTTTTATATCTGCTTTTTATCACAATGCTCACTCAGCCAGGAACTAATATCTGGCAAATAAATGCTGGAGGCGAGCCCATTCCCCAGCCATCAACCATGTGTGAACATGCAGGTGCCCAACCCACCACAAGGAGCTACCAGAGCACAGTGTGACAAGGCAACCCCTGACCGGCTACCTCCTTCCATTCTACTAGGCAACTACTAAAGGCTGCAACCAGTCAAACCAATATCTGCATCCATCAGTTTTTAACAGTGCAAAACAGAACTAAACCCATCAGACACAGTCCATGAAAATGTTATTCAAATCACAGAGCTCTACTCTTATCAGTTCGTTTGAGATAAGCCTGTTTTTGTGTGACGTGTCCTACTTTTTTGAAGAAGAAACTAAGTTGTAAGTGGATAATTTTGTTTCGGAATGTTTGTCTGTGTGTGTGTGATTTCAGTGTGTTTGTTTGGAACAGGAATCGATACCTTCTGTTGATTCAAAGATCTATCATACTTTACATAATATAGATGTATGTTTGAAAGTGCTGTTGGTGTGCATGGCAACTACTGAATGTCTTTTTGCCTAAACCTGCTTGGTAACACCTTTTGTACCACGTCTGAGTCCCCGATTAGAAAGGACGAAAGCCAGAAGACTTGCCAACCACATGTATGGACCTAATTATATAGTTTAATTTTAGTGTGGCTAGACCTCCCATTACCTCAGACAGAGCAGGGCGTTGAACCGGAAGACAAGCATTAGATCTTCCAATCCCTCAGCCAGACACTAAGTGAACACAGAGAGCTGGACTGTAGCCCCAGTAGCCAGGGCAGCTCGAACGGCCCTCGTAGCATGTTGTGCTAAAGTCCTGAGCTGTGCCTCGCACACGGAGGGTAAGAATGAATTTCCTCTGACATTCAATGATATGATGTGATTAATATGAGCAGAACAGGAAGAGAGGGTTGGAGGAAACATCAGAGGGGTCTGGAGACAATGTCACGGTGTCTCTGGAGCAGCCTGGCAGTAGGGGACTTGATGGGTGTAGACTGGTGGAAGACGGAGGGCAGCTAGTGTCATGAATAAATAACTGCAGTTTTCAGCAGTGGCACAGACAAGTCTCCAAGGTTGGCTCTTTGTTAAGCACGGCCAAGTCTCCAGGTTGGAGCTAGAAAGAACATTTATCCGGTCATCTGCAGATAGGATTGGGATTTGGGTAGGCTCAACTAATCCTAAATCACTATTAGACTGGTAACCTTTATCTTTGGGGGATTGTGGTTCAGTCTAAGAGACTGGAAGAATTCTGGCTCCATAGCTGATGGGTGGCACTTCTCACTCGGCAAAGAGACAAGATCACTGGAAGGGTGAGGTGGTTTGTCCATGAAGAAAATAATCTGTGAAAAGGGTACGTGTGGATGAACAAAAAGGTATGAGATGTCTGAGGGGGTAAATGGGGAGAGTTATTAGCGTGAAAGGAAACACTCTTCTCCATGGTGTTAAATGCATTCAGGATGAGACTCAGCCACAAGACCAAACACACGCCATATGAAGACAATGTTTAATGTGATGCCGGAGAGAGAGTGTATCTTTGACTTCTGAAATTAGAACATGGAAAAGGTGTTACATAAAGGTATGTGGGAAGACGTGATCCACTCGGAAAGTCAGAGTGCACATAATGATATACAGTCATGTCAGCTGGGTAGGAGAAGTACTGTACAGTGATTTAGCTGTAGTAGAACAAAGAGGAAATACGATCTTGCTCAAGTTGAAAGGGACTGTATTATTAATCCTCAAAGACGTCCCATATCCCAGCAGTCCCTACAGAAACGGCAAAAAAAGACTGAGATTAAACAGGAAAGCCATATCTGATTATAGATTTGATTGATGATATATCTGCTGAAATGAAGATGTTATGGGATTTGACTCTATGCGTGTGTGTAAACATGTGTGTATGCACAAGCAAGCACAAGTACATGCATCAGGTAGTCTGGCAAGTTGAGTGAGGATGCAGTGACAAAAAAGTTAATGGCCTGGGTTGATGCCCTACTGCAGTCTCAGGCTCCTCTTGTATTGGACCGTATCCTGGTATCTCCTTCATGCTTTTAACACTGTACTGGTAGACATGTCGAACCTTCTTGCGACTGAACCTCATTTGCACTGAACCAGGTGACATTGATTCAAAATTTGCATATGCTTGCATATTCCTGAAATGTTATTGACTTGGTAATTTACTGTGATTATTACGTGGTACCCTTAATATTTTTTAGCAGTGTCAATTCTAGCCTCCCCCACTGGATTATGCAGACACAAAACCTTGCTCTTAGCCTTATTCTTAGCATTAGTATTCAGGATCTAAATTTGAGCATTTAATATGCTCCTATTAGCACAAAACAGTGAAAAGACTGGTCTTTCAAATGAAATTAGTCTATCACATTATTTGGTTCAAGGGGTTACTTATTTGATCCTGTAAAGGCAGCACAACCTAAGCTCTTTGTCTATAGGCAGACATACAAATATCCGACAGCCTACTATGTTATATGTTTTCTGATATGTTGGTTTAAGAATATAATTTAAGTAATGCTTAGTTTTCCAATCCCGTCCACAATTGTGATTAAGCAAAAACCCATTTATATTGACGGTGCTGTGAAAGGATAATTTGATGAGTGTGCTCCTTTGAAGATGGGGCTCATACTGAGACAGCCTGAGAGGAAATTGAGTTTTGGTAACTTTAAAATAAAATGTACAGTATTTGGTGTATGCAAAGCGCCTTTGAAAGACAGAAATGTAATCATATCCTTAAATCTTCAAACGATGAAATGTGTTGTTTTTGTGGCTGCTTTGTAAAAATGTCTGTCTATTCCATAATGAAATCTGAACTGTGCTGTGTCTGTTTCAGACAGAAAACACTACGGTCTCTCAAGGGATAAAATGAACTGAGTGGAACAATCTTCTATAGTGTGGATTTATGGTATTATTCTGCATATAATGCTAGCTAATTGGAGCTGTCGAGTCGTGCTGTTAATTTGAACTATGGAAAGCTATCTGAGGAGCTCAGCTAATCCTAGTTTTTTATGGAGAGATTTGTAGGTGCCTTTTTTTGGTTCCGATCACACAAACACCCATTCACTTTGACTAAAGGATAGCCTAAATTCAGCCTGTGGGGAAAAAAACTATATTAGATTTGACACTTTAAAAAGGGCATTTGATGTCCAGAGAAATACTTTTTAAATTTTGTAAAAAAACAAAAATCGACAAATCTTTCTGGTAAGCTAAGTACAGTGAACATAATGTGCGTGCCATGAAGGAAAAATACAATTTACTCTACTACACCATATTCAAAAACTTACTTTATTTCCATTGACCATGACCATCTACCATCTGCATGTGGACTAATGAACCAGCTGTATTAGAATCATGGTCATGGTAGGGACAGTGTATTTGATGAAACCTGACTACAGGGAAACTCTCATTTTATTCAACCAATCAGAATGCCATTACTCCACTCGCTACAGAGGAGGAACCTTCGGGGGTTCACACATTGGTTCAGTGTGAACTAACACATGCCACTATACACTCTTCCACCTTCTTGCTCTCTGAAAATGGCTGTCTGGTCCCTTTCTCTGTATTTCCAGATGGTCTCTGCTATCCTGGAGGTTGAGGTGGCACACAGAGTGCTTTCAGTGAGGTGTGAGGGCAATGCTTAAGGACAAAACGGGGAAGTTATCTTTCTCCATGGCCAATCAGATGAATATGTTACAGGCCTGTGAATGAGAAACGCAGTAGGCTATGGATGCTGTACTGCCCTACTTCCTTACACACATCAACGGAACAGGGGACACACCCAGAAAGAAGACAGTACTTCAAAGCCCTCATCCTCTGCCTGCCAACAAGCAAGCATGATCCGTGGCCAAGAGAGTGTGTGAGAGAGAGAGAGAGAGAGAGAGAGGGTGGGAGAGAGAAGCAGGGTGGAAGAGAGAGAGAGGGTGGGAAAGACAGAGAATGAGGGTCTGTACGTGTTGATAGCTTTCATAAAGCCAGAGCGGAAGCAATGACCACTTGCTGTTCTGTTTGATTCCACATCCATTTCCTTTTTTGGCAAGAACTCACCATTGAAGCCTGGAACATTTAACAAGGGCTGCTGCTTAAATAAGCCCCCAGGAGGGTTTGAAAGTATGAGTGCGTACACTATTTACAAACTTGTTTGCCAATTTCTGAGTGATATGGGTCAGATGGAGTGAGTGGTCGGTTGATTAGGGAAGTCTGAGCTAGTGACAGCATGCTCCATCCCAAAGCATTAATCAATGTGTGAATGTGTCTTTGCAATGGTATTTTATCAACCTCTTTCCAACCAACCACATCAAAATGGCACCTTTATTTCCAACTAAATAACACGTCACCTTTAAACAATTTCTCAACTCTGGAGCAGCAGACAAACACCATTAACATAATAATGAATGTTTTTTTTTTTATCTCACTGTAGAGCTGGCAGGTAGGAACAAAGAGTAGCTATCTTAGCACAGGTACATCCATTTCATCACAGACCAAATGCTGGATGCTACAGACAAGCCTGTACTCTAGTTCCAACGTCCTCGCATTTTTCGAAAGAATGCCAAACACGCTGGATAAGTCTGTTTGGTTTAAACGGTAATAACGAGACCAAATGCTCGAACCCTCGTGTCCCGTGAACACACTCTGCATTTGATCAAACCTGGTGGACCTACACACGAGCGTGACGGACGTTATTCCCGTCTCGTGATTGGACGTTTCAGTCTATTTGTGGCTCTGTGCCTGCGCGCCCCGTCAGTTGCCTTGGAGACCGTGCCGGGCTGAGTGCTCGCGCCCCCTGTGCTCGCTGACCCTGCCAGACCCGAGCCAGCTCCTCCAGACCACGGCTGTTGGCTACAGGTAGCCCAACCACCCGGCCGCGTTCCTTCGCGGTGACACAAATTGGGGCATTGAAGGGTGTCGTTTTGTGGTCACCGACCCGCGACCGGACTCATGTGACGGTGTTGACCAACTCTATATTCTCGCGGGGTTGCATTCCCTCCTTGGGATGAGGCTAATTTGTTGATCTCCTAACCAGATTAGCCATTGGGGTGATTTATTCACTGCACTGTAACCCTTCTGTGACTGAAAAAATGGTCTGTGCTCTCCTGGTAAACACTAGCACACTCCCTTGGCAACATGTCTAGTAATATACTACTGTCGTTCTGCCGCACCTCTCTTGCACCTGAACACGTAGATTGACATTAGAGCTCCAAGATGAATACAGGGGTAACATGGGTAAGTCATATCTAATTATTTATAGCTCTAACCTCCCCACTATTCATTTGTAGTTTATATCTATTTCAGTCTCTTGGCAAGCCATTGCAGTTTTTCATGGCCTCCCTCCCACAAACCCTCCAGTTGGATTGATTGAGGCAACGGTCAGGGCAAGGAGGTTGACCCAGGTGAAGATATAACGTTGCGTTTGCCCATGTGATGGTAGAGTGGGCAGTTGTGATGGTGGCCCACTACCAGTTGGACGGGCTTTTCTGTTCTGTTCATGTTGAGATATTGTTGTAGTGGGACGTCAAAACAGTGCAATGTTCTGAACAGAGGTCCTCCCTATGTGATGTTAGCTTATCAATATTTGACGACCATTGTGGAACAAACCCACAAGCTTATTTTGGGGGTCTGAGTTTCCCTGCTCACCGTTGACCTCTGGGCTTTTCATGTCCCCCTTGCCTGAGTAGCGATGACAGTATGAGGTCATTGGCTACGGTGAAGATGGAGCATGATGGCTGTGGTAATTGAGACTTAGAGTGGTACACGCATCAATGCCCACATTTGATGTGAGCATTGAGGTGGTGATGACAGCTCTTGTGTGGGGATGGTAGGAGGGGGAGTAAGGGAGGACTAATGACAATTGAGGACATTTTCACTGATGTGAGACTGGAGTTGCGTCATTTGACAGAAGTAAGGGAGGATGGGTGTTGCTTATCATGTTTGTCCTGGAGCATTGAGAAACACTGATCGTTGCCTTTGTCTTCCGCTCAAGACGGGAGATGATTTGATCTGTTGAGTCCACATGATTGCATTTATTCATGTTGTTTATTCATGTTGTTTGTGTATTTTAATACCAAGGCATTATAACTGACTTGATGACAATCGATGGCAATGGGTTTCTTGGAGTCCCCAGAGAAGAGGCTTGGCTGACATGCAATCATTCCTGCAGATCTAATGTCTGGCATTCGTCACTGGATTTCTCTTGATTAAGGAGATAACCCTTGTGGAGATCCATGATTACTTACCAAAGTGCATGCTGGGACTGTATCACTTCCAATCAGCAGACTCCCTGATCAGGACTCTTGTTTATCTGTTCGGTAGTGTAGGAAGAAGATGGTTAGGTTGTGATTGCTGTTACCATAGAGCAGGGGTCTCCAAACCGTTCCACGGAGGGCCGAGTGTCTGCAGGTTTTCACTCTCACCTTGTACTTGATTGATTAATTATGTCACTGATTGGTTAGGTCTACCCTCATCTCGTTATTTAGGTCTGAACCTGGAACCAATTTACAGGAAAAAACGAAAACCTGCAGACACTCGGCCCTCCGTGGAACGGTTTGG
>JACXGK010000114.1:134905-161212 GCA_016801125.1 Novumbra hubbsi | reverse complement strand
GACACAGAGACTAGACACACAAGGGCTTATATACGGTGTTAACAGGAGGCACCTGTTAGGAATCAGGGAGGGATGCGTTCACAGGACATGGGGGAAACAGGACAAAACACACACGATGGCGACTAGAAGGCCGGCGACGTCGAACGCCGGATCGCCACGCGATCAGAGGAGGGCTCGTCCTGGGACGGCAACGTGACAATTATTGGAATATTTTAGTTAAGTTTAAATGTTTGTGTGCTATTAGAAGCAAACGGTGCCGGTAGGGAGTATACTCTGAAATTAGCCAGCTGGGGGCGTAAGTATTAATAAGTACATTCCAGAGGTAGGACCATAAATCAAGAGATTAGAGGCAAGGACATAGAATGTATAGGAAGACAGGTTTATGGCCTTTTTAGCTGGACCCACATATGCAGACAACGAGGAGGATGGAAACAAGCTAGCCATGGTCAGATCTACTGGTGCCAGCCTACCCCCTCAACTGTCTTCTTCGTCGGCCTCCGAGGCCATCAGAGGGCCCCACGGATGGAGATGGGGGCTGCAGGATGGGACACGCCCACCCAGGAAGCGCGCTCATCAATTTTGATACAATGACTGAGGGAGGAATAGGCTACATAAAATGTGTCCGATGTGAACAGACTTCAGATCTTGCCAGCTGTATTTTGGGGAAGGATCTCCAGATATATCTGTAATAAAAGGCGTTTACTTTGGAAATAGCTGACCGTGTGGACATTCTCTGATTCAGGACTCGGTGGAAGTAGTTTGAATTCTACACAATGAGAAGTGAAAATATAAAAAGCACATTATTTCATGTATTCAAATGAGACAACAATGTGATGTCTGGTCTTCCCAGCGAATTAAAAACCAGAGTGACTCAGATTTAAGTCACATAGTTTTGAGATAATATTCGTACTTTGGTGACACCAATTTCACTTGCCTTAGTTAAAATGTTGATTAAATTCTGTAAAAGTACAGATATAGGTGAGCACACCCTTCAATTTAAAATGTAATCCAGTTTTTTTATCATTATTAGCAAATGTATCACATCCATGAGGGACTGAATGTACAACATTTACTCCAACAGCAATTCAATATTAGCCCTATAAAATGTACATTAATTTAGCAAAAGCAATTATCCAAAATAACTTACCTAAAATCTTTTATATTGGCCCCACAAAATCAGTGCCAGTATTTTAACTGAGTCATTCATCTTTTTTCGTGGTTTCATGAAGTCATTAGTTCTTGCCCAGTTTGAAAAAAGATGGACTTTGTAAAGAATGTATTTGCCTAACTTTAGATTTAATTAACTGTTCTGTCAGGCAATAGAACCAACTAAACCTCTGCTAATGTCAACCTTTTGCAAGACGCAGGACAAATATATAAACAAATAATATTTGTGCACTGAAGCCAGAGATCTTGTCGTTACAAGTAAGATATCATTTAGGTCCAATATTATTTTAGGGACCATAACTACTAACTATTTGTAGAAATATTTAGGCACGGCAAACCGACAAGCAGCAAGTAAATAAAAATACATGTTAGGCCTACCTTCGGTTGCTGGTTTTCTACTCGGTCTGACAAGATGCCAGTAAACATGCTGTGCTTCTTGAAAATCACCTTTTACATGGCTAATCGAAACTACATTAAAACATATACACATGGCAGTTTTTCTTTCTGTTCATTGACGATGCTCTACAAGGGAGATTTCTTCTGGTAACGTGGGAGAGTTTTAATACTTTAACTATTTGCCATGCAATGTCATTGCTAGTATTACAGCATGTACATACACGCGCTCATTCGCTGGGTTGGGAACTCTAGGATCTAGCCAGCTAACCTCGAGCAAATTGTCAGCTGTCAACATGCCAATATGGACAACAAACCTTTAACTGCTTACAAACATTTATTTTGCATCCAATTTAATTGAAAAATGGGCCGACAAGGACTGTAAGGTGCCAATAGCAGTCCTGCTCAAAGGTTACATCAACTAGAAAGATGAAGGTAAGCTAGCTTGTGGCACTGAAGTTAGGGGCCTGTCTTTTCCCTCGATGCGTCTGTCTAATATTCTTTAAATGAAGTAACTATTTCATTGTCATTGGTCTTTCAGCATTCTTTCAGTGTCCCCTCCCACAACAGGGCTAAGTGTTACTGGTTAGAAAAGTGAAGACTAGGATTTGAGAAAATACTGGGTATTTACAATGATTTCTTGTCTGACTAACTGTACTCAAAGGTGGCATTGACATTTGACAGTACATTCATTTAAAGAACAGGCTATAACTGCAAAGCTGGTTTGGGACACCAACCATTTGATTGGGCTGCGGTAGCACATTTTATGAAACTAGGATTCAATTATGTTCCACCTACAGCAAGCAAAACATCTTTGCCACAAACATGGCCATGTGCCATTTTGTATGAGCGCTAAACCTATAAACACTGTTAATGTATCAAAAGTGAAACCACTAACAATGAATTGTTCATGTGAGGGAATTGCGACCAATCTGTATTGTCTTGTACATTCCATTACCCTGCGATGACTGCTCAAATGTCACAAACACACATAAGTGCAACTGACAGTGGCAGTCAAATATCCAAAATGTTGGCATCAAATGATCTACAGCCCAGGTCCTATGTCCATTCTGAGTTTGGGGACCTGCCTCAAGGTTCTGTTTTGATCTACCGTACCTTCAACAAGCCGGCGATCACCGTGGATAATCACCCACAGATTCCTCTGCCACGACAGCCATATGATTACAAGCGCTCAATAGAAATTACACTAACTACTCTGGTGGAATGACTGTTACATGATGCAGAGAGCCTAGAAATAGAAACAAGTGAATCCAGCGAACGAAACGTTACACAACATAATTTAAAAGAATATACTCCAGGTTGGCTGACTCAGGGTGTTTGGCAGCGATCGAGCAAGAGAGGAAGTGTGTTCAAACCCAGGCAATGAAGAGGCATTGAGCTTGAACCAGTTGCTGCTGCACAATATGAGAAACTCACCAGGAAATAAAACCTCATTAAGCCCCATGCAACGCACATGGGCACCTCACCCGACAGGAAAGTGCTAGACTTTGCTACTGACCACATCTGTGTCTTATTTGAGATCAAATGCCAAGACTAGGACAGCGTCTAACAGTGTAAATACTTGAATCATTGTTTATGCATTTCCTTATTATTTTCCAGTATTATGCACTGAAGACAGATATTAGGGACACATTTTGTATAATCAATCAAACATTGTCATGCTAAAACACTAAGAGTCACTATAATTTTACTGTTGTTATGCACTTAATGAATTTCAATAAATTAATACATGCATGAAGTTAGTTAGTTATTAATACTTTTGAAATGCAATTGGTGATCTGAAATCACTTGTTGTTCAAGCGTTTTAACATACCTACATTTTCTAAACACTTAATTGTAATCAATGGCTACGATGCTGTGTCCTGTATCAAGAGTGGCCCGTGGACATTTTGTGAGCACAGCACATACAGTACACAGCTGGTTAACTGATCCTGCCAGGGTCAGAGGAATCACACCATCAAAGACATGATACTCTTTGATCTTTCAGATAGCTTGCTCCGCATGAATCCAGAGACATGCAATTTCTTGTGTGTGTCAGGTGGCTTTTGCTGAACCCACCGCTGAAACCCCCAAAAAAGGTTGGGATAACCAGAGTGCAGTTGACTTCAGCCAGGAGGTCCACCCTTGTCTGCCATAATCTCATCACCTTTTTCCAGTAAATGCAGGATTCCTTGCGATCTATTTATCAGAGATGCTGCCTGTGTAAAGGTTGCTTAAAAAGCTTACACTACGAGATGGAGCCATGCAAATGATTGACTTTCATGTTGTTATTCCCTCGTAGTATGAGTCTCAGAGTTTAGCACCTTGGAGCTGGTTTGCAGACGCATTTCTGTGTAATCCAAAACCACTCCGTTGGTAAGGGTTATTGCAAAATACTGGGGCATTTGCTTCTTTGCTGTTTTTTCAGCAAAACATGAAAAAAAGGTTGTTGGCCCAGGTGATGCACATTCTGCCAACAATGGACTGTGATACATTAAACCGTACAGCCAGATCCTGCTCTAAAAGCCCTTGCCTCATACGGAACAAAAACATGAAGAGCTGGACAATAAGCTCAAGTGCTGACCAACTTTTAGTTTGCTTTTACATGCTTAGGTAAACGTTTTGACTTGACTCCAACTAACAATGCACTCTGCTGTCAGCTGTAAAGACAAGTAGAGAGCTTTAAGGGTATCATAGTCCTTAAAGCAAGTGTAGAAAAGAATGAGCTCAAATAGTAAACATTGAAGTAGAAACTGTTGTTTTCTTAGTTTGTCATTATCCAGAATTAGATGAAATCTCTTTCCTCGTTGCTCTTCCAAAGTCATAGAGAACACAGTCAAGATTTGGGTGTGGTACATCATCAACCATACAATTGAGAGAGGTAAAACAGTTACAGAATAGCCTGGCCGAGGTGATTTAGCAGATAAGAAATAAGAGCTTGAACCCACTGGTCTGGAAATGAGCCTGTTTGAATCAAGAGTTTTGCCTCTGAAAATGTGACTGGAGCCTAGAACCTGAGGAGGGCAAACTTGGGGGCCATATCAGGATTTTCAAATTAATGGAGGGCCACATTTGTTTGCCTTCATTTATTAATTCCAACCAGAAAAGGGCAGTAATTAAAAAATGTATACAGTAGGTCTATTATAATGTCTAAGCAATTTTTATCTAGATTCAGATATAAAATTGGCTGGTGAGTTTTCTTATTTTTACTTCCTTTTTTACAATTTTATGACCTATCGTAAATTAGATAGAATTGCCTGCAGGCCTTAGTTTGCCCACCTCTGGTCTAGACTCTTAGGTTAGAAGGACTTTGAGTCAGACGTCAGCCAGGCTAGATGAACAAAGGAACACTTCTAGGCTGAGCACCATTACAAACTATTAAAAACAAAATGCATCCAGTACTTAGCAAAACACCACTCGCTCTTTGAACATTACTTACCAATAAACTTCACGTGTGTTGTCTGGATCAGATTCTTCCTCCTTTTTAATGATCCTTCTCACTTAAAGCTGCACTATGTTACACTAGCTTTTCAGAAAAAAACAACAATTGCATTTAGCAATTACTCACAGTTTGCAAAATGTTCCGCAACAATGCCCGAACGAGAATTTAAGAGTTCTTAATAATAATAATAATATTACAAAAGTTAAGGCTTATCTAGATTCACTCTTGTGGTTATCTTCTAATTCACTAAATAAATCGCTAAAAGGATAATTAAAAACATATTATAACTACATATTTATTTTGTAGATATATATTTCAAATAGCAATTCCAGATTAAAACAAAAAAAATGAAATAGAACATGAAAATAATGTTTAAACCATTTGGTTCAACAGTGACATTGTTGGAGCGACTAACCTTGAAGATCTCCTTGTTACAGACTTCCTCTTATTACTCCTGGTGTTGCTTCTGTCATTGTTTTTAAAGGTGAATACAACAGCGAAGGGCTATCAAGACGATTTTGGGTGGGTTCCTTGTAGGCTACTCTTAGGCCACATCTAAAGACGCGCTGCTCCAGACATTACGTAAATTTAGATAGAGGTTTCTGGGAACGATCATTTATATAAAGCAGTGTTCAATTACCTATGATTTCGGAAGCCTACAATATAATGGTTACTATTTTCCAGCCAATGTTCACCAGGCATGGAGATTCAGTGGTAAGTGTTGACATAATCTGCAGAATTATCCAATGTACATTAGGATGTTCATCAGGGATTGAAATCCAGGTCAGATCAAGGGACAATGTAGCATACCTTCTAGTGCAAGCTAACTGCTTTTGACACACAATAGATATACAAATGATTAGAGAAATTATTATGGTAACTATAAACTATTGCTTCCACTGAGGCACGTAATTGAGACTTTTCTCCGTACATCAATTATAGTCTGTTCAAGGGTGGATCTGAATGCGTTATTTTAAGGGGAACATTGGCGTCAAAATATAATCCTGAAAGCGGTAGGATTGAAATTCACCCTGACAGGCGTCTTAATGCATGACCATGTTTAACTTTGTTTACTATGACAATGGTTATGCCTTAACTTTTGGCACAAGTAGCCAGTTCCCAAACCCCTTGGTGAGGACCCTGAACTGATCGATTTAAAAATCGATTTATCACCAACGAAAATGTCTGAGGTGGGATTTAAACCCACACCAGTGAAGATACACAGGCTTTATTCCAGCGCCTTAGACCCATTAGCCACGCTATCCGCTATAGCATAAAGGCCATAGACTATAGTGTGTACTTACAGAGAGTGTACAAGTGCTGGATCAGTTCTGCCTTTTAATCCCACCGCTGTCATGATTGCTTTTGACCAGAAAAAGTTAAAAAGAACAGGTGGGAGAACTCAAAGAACAGACGTAGGGACGAGTAATTCATGGACCAACATGTAACCCGAGTCCCAGACTTCAAGAAGGTTGAAATTGTTGAGCTACATTTCACTTTGATCGAACAGTCAGGCGCTGTTGTCGGACAGTCTCTTTACGCTCAAAGACCTTTTAAAAGTAAAGCCATTCTGTTAAGAGTGCATTGGCCATTGAGACAACAGGGCGGGTAGTGCTCACACGCTCTAAACACACGCTCTGACAAGTCTTTAGTAGTTATTTTATCTACGAATCACACTCTTCAGGGAAGCTGGGTTTTAGACAAGGCGTGTTAGACACACACAAACACACACACACACACAATGACGGACAATTGAGTCTGTAAGATGTACATGAACACATTTTTATTGCAATAGCTCTATTGAAAGCAAAAAAGTCGGATAAATATAAACACTATGCAACGCTCCCAAATCCTCAACTAGGACCATCCTTCTTTCCCTCCTGTTGTAAAAGAGAGAAAAAAGAAACAGGGAAAAACAAACAGAAAAAAGGCGCCTGTAGGAGCCATTAACATAGAAAAACAACTGTACTGTATATACAGGGGAGGAATCCGCCAAGAACTGTTTCATTTTCAAATGATTACGGATTGTTTTTTTAATTCGTTTCTTGTTTTAACACTTTTTGCAAGGACATACGTTGCAGAAAACTATGATGCACATACGAGGATCAGCACCTCTGCAGTATGTATGAAGAGAACTCTCTCTGTTCTGCAAAGCTAAATAACGACAGCATTCAATTCAGAAAACACAGGTAGCAATGAAAATGAACCCATCATCATCGTTGTCGCAGTTGCCCTCAATCAACAGCATTCAAATTTAATTTTGTAGTACTACACAGCAGCAAATAAAATAGTAATAGTTACAAAACATTAGACAGAGGTTTTAACTGCTCATCTTCCACTTCTCTTTTTCACAAAACCGCAGAATCTCTATTCAGTCGTGCTCTTGAAAAAAGGTGTATCCACCGTTCTCCGTTTATCTTAGTTTCAAAAGGACTTTAATCCCGATCAATCTTGAAGAGTTCCACCAAAAGAATCAACACAACACCCCCCGAAAAAAATATTCTCCTCTTTCTGTGAAATACTTATAAAAAAGAAAAAGAAGTTGCATATTTTTTTTATGCAGTACCATTTAATTCCTCTGTAATATATTACGTAGTTATTACAATTTCTATAATTTTTTCCCATTTGTTTTCTATAGGGTTCTTTAATTATAATCGTTAAATCAAAATGCTAAGGCTCTTTTCCAACAACCAACTAGCATACTACTTAGTATGTGCTAGAAGCTAGTTGCACCCTAGTGAGAATGCATTGTCCAATGCATCGGTAGTATGAAGTTTGGGATAGGGCCATAGTACTTTGTTACATGTCATGAACATAAGATCAGGACAGTACAAAAACAATCAAGTATAGAACTGAACAAGACTGATTTAACTAATCAAAACTCATCTTGCTGACTGATTGAATTGATTAGGAAAATGATTAGGTAAGACTTCAATTGCAGCAGGTATTTTGTTAAAGCTTTTTTATAGGCAAAATCTAATAGCTCAAAGCCAAAAAGCGCTGCAGCGTAACCTATTTTTTGTGGTTTCAAACTAAACAAACTGGAAATATTAAGAAAAAAACAATTCCAAATGTTGCATGTACTATGGATGAAACACAGTATGGCCTTTGAATGTGTTCCAAACACAGCAATAAAATGAAGAGAATGATAGTTCAGTTCAGTAGGTACAGTAAGAGTTCCATTCCCATAACGTTATGGTAGGTTCTCTGTCCGGTAAGAGTACCACTTAAGACATTGTTTGTACCTAATGGGCTAAAAACAGGTGGTTGAAGGATTTTGGGGGGTCATCTTTAAACTGTCCAGTTTGCACCAACAAATGATTCCTCAAAATCACCACCTCCTCCTTGTACTAAGGTTCACACACCAACAAGACGTACCGTTTAAAAATACTTTGGAGCTCGTGTCCTTTTTTTTTGTCTCTCTGAGCAAACAGCTTGTTTTTCTTTTCACTAACATTTGGTTAGGTCATCATCACATGAAATGAGTAAGGGAGCTAGCAAAAAAGAGGAAAAGACAGAAGGGTGGTGGGGGGAGGGTCGAGCAGTGTAATATACGGTGAGTGGAAAAATATCAAAACACTCCAGTCACCACTGAAAGATTACTGCTAACATCTCATCCTCCATTCCTCTCTCTCTATCCTTCCTTCCATCCATCCATCTCTCCCTTCCTCCTCTGCACCTTAACAGTGGTTTAGCAATACAGCTAAAAGGCTGACAAGAGATTACACGGCAAAATACACACCAGTTATCTAGCAGAACTCACGGTTTCCTGCCTTTCAGAACGGAAAGCTGGAATGAAGAAAAAGGGGGGTGGAATTAAAAGCATGGCACACTTGAGTCAAAATACTGAACCTCTAGAGAAAACAAAATACCTACAGCTGGCTGTCAGAGGTTAAATGGTCACTCACGTCAGTCCTCTGTTCTCAAGTACTGCATTTTGGCTATATGTCTGATATGAGGCCTGCTGTTGTGTTGAGGTGAACAAAGCAACTGATTCCAAGCAAAACATTGGACCATTGTCGTACCATTACTTGTGCAAGGTCATTTTGTTTTGTAACCCTCTATTATAGCTACATTATAGCTTACCCTAAAGTGATGTCTCTGACCGGGTTTCAGTGGACTCCCCCCCCCCCCCCCCCAAAACTACATCCAGCCGACATATTTGGCATTGGGAGGGGCCTAGCTGGCGTAAGCAGGGAAGTTAGAGACTGAGGGGCAAGTATGGCCAAGATATTGAATCTTAGTGGTGTAGAGTTAGTTTACTAAAACCGCAAACGTCACCCAGCCCTACTTACGGACTCGAGCCATCACAAAAATTAGGGGGGGGGGGGCTTGTTGCCTAAACGGGACACACTGACATCTGTGTGTGTAGTCAGTCACTGTAGCCTAAAGTGGAGAGACAAGCAGCCAGGTATGCAAGTGTGGGTGTGTGAGTAGGTGTGAGCGTCACACACACATTATACTAGACCTGTGCTAATAAGGACCTTTAAGTGGAAATAAAGTACCTGCTTCTTTTACAGAAAATCTTTTTTCACCAGGAAAACAAGGACTACCGTCATGTCCAGTACCATTTGCTGCTAGCTAATACAAAAATACTTAATCAATCGTGTTATAAGAAATGCACTATTGTGGCAATAAATACATTTAGCCATTTCTCAGTGAGAAAAAATGAGTAAACCCTAAGAGCGCTTAGAGTCAACTCTACTGACCAATCTGTACATGTATAATTATTAATATGATTATTCTTACTATACAGTCATACTTGAAAGTGTTTGCGTGAAGCTCCCTTTTTGTACGGTCGATTGAAATGTATGTCTTTGTAGTCAAAGACCTTTATTGTCGAGAGTAGCCTCAAAACCAGCCACGAGGGAACACAGTCTCAAACAAAAAAAGAAAAACACTCAAACGCGAGCGCCATCCATTTTCGCCTTCGGTCGTCTTCGTGACGTTGTTGTTGCTCAGAGGGGGGCGTGACCTTGCAGGCAGGCCTTGGCATGGAGGTCAACGGGTTTAAGGACAAGGCGTGGGGGGTCATCTATCCATCCATCTTCAGTCTGGAGAAAGAGAGGGAAGAAAGAGAGAATTTACTGAAACAGTTGGAAAACGAAGCATCCCCCTCATGACCTCAACGAACCTGGTTTAACCAAAACACGCCGCTAAGAACCCAGTCTCAACCCCTTGCCAGAACCAGAACCCCTCACATGTGCGTGTGTGTGTTTTAGGGCTGGCCCGGTTGACCCTGAGCAGGGCTTTGATAAAGGCTTTGTATTGTCATAACAATGGATGCAGGCCCACAATACGGATGCTTTGAGAGAGGGTTTCAGCTGTGGACGGGATGGAGCGACAGGAATGCAGGCTGACGCTTTGTATCGGTCTGTTTGTTACAGAGGAGGGGAGGATAAGTAGAAGGGGAAGGGAGAGGGGGGAACAGAAAGGGAGACAGAGGAGATGGATGGTGAGAGGGAGAGAGGAAGGAAAGGAAAGCTGGGAGAAAAAGGGAAACCAAAAGCGAGACAAAGAGATGAGTGCGAGAGAGAAAGAAGGAGAAAAGCGGCGATGGACAGAGGTCTTTGTGTTCATTTCACGACAGTTGACTATGACCATAACAATCTCTTCAGGCTCAAACCACTACAGCACTTTGGTGGCCTCAACTGAACCCTGCACACACACGGCCTTACATTTCTATCCTTGTGTGAACCAGAACACTTAAAGAAAACATGCTCCCTAACCTTAACCTCAATATGCCAAAACTTTAAACCTATAAAAAACTTTTACCCCAAACCTAATCCAAGAGCTGGAAACTTAGTCCTTCTGAAGACCATCAAAAGGTCCTAGTAATGGCAATTGTTCAAGACTTCTGGTCCTAATTTGATCTGTGTAACGAAAAACAAACACCCACCAGTTGGAAAAAAATGCCTAGGCCTACATATTTCCACATAACACCTAAGGCATTAACACCTATTCAGGTGCTTGGGCCAGTGTTTCCCCTAGCTAGATCCCTCTAGGCAATGTGCCAAGGCCCTTGCAGCAAATGCCAGGCAGCTGACATAAGTTCACTCGCACATTACAGCAGTTGACACTGCGTCCATAACTGACCTGACACCAGCAATACATTTTTTGTTTTTATTTGACCTTTGATTTACTAGAAAAAAGGAGAAAACATATTTTCTAGGATTGTACTAGCCAAGAATGGCATCAACAAACAAAAACTAACTAAAAACACACAACACTGAAATAAAGAAATTAAAACCATCAACATCCAGTGCCATTTTATTAGTTATTAAGTTATTATACAATAAGTTATTGTTAAAAAGAAAATTCCTACAAAATTCTTTCAAGAGCCTGAGATTTTCACAGCTTAAACTCAATCTCTTTAAGACACTTAAGTACTACTACTAAATAACTACTACTCTGGTATAATAGAAGCAGGATTCTACACGGTGTCCCTTCAGGTCTACTTATCTCAAGTCTGAATTGGGCACATAGTGAAAATCTAATTCTAGTTATTAGAACCCACATTGGATTGCTTAGTAATAGCATACATATATACACACACACAAAATGTGCCACTAGCAGGTTTTGTTGATTCAGAAGCAGCTAGGCTAGCAAGCGAATGACCGGTTCTTTTCATCATTATTGGCAGCGGAGCTACAAATAATCCAATATTAGATGTTGAGTGTTGTTTTCCTGGTCAAAACTTTAAGTTTTAAACCAAGGCTACAGCTTGCCAGTTACATTGAGATCTACCTAATATATCAGCAAGCCAGATAATGTCACTGTTCCCTTATGCCTTCTCTCTATCCCCCATCACCCATTCATCCTTATCTGACTCAGCTTTCCAGGCTCCCCCTTCATCTTTACGTCAAATATGTTTACTTGTACCCTTCAACATGTTCTTTGACCCTATCTCGGGTCATTTTCCCTAGTTCCCCATCTTCTTATTGCTTGGCTCTTCAAATGTTAGCCCCAGCAGAAAAACAGATTAAAAGGTCAAAATGGCCACCAGCGCGCAACAGAGAGACTATACATTGTTCTTCTTTCATCCGCCAAACAATTGAGTGCGAATTGAATAAATTAAAAACATTCCTGAAGCCATACTGAGGAGGTAGAGAAGCAATTTGCCAAGCTACATTGTTGACTAATTAATATAGACTGTTTCCACACTTCCTTCTCATCCTCCTATGGCGGTATGAGGTGGCAACGTTTTGGCTACCAGCTGCTACTTAATGTTTAATAGGGTCTGAGAAGTAATTTCTGGGTCTGTCTTTCTCCATTTTTTTGTGTTGTCGAAAAACAGTGGAATATAGCTAGGGTGGATCGAAAAAGAGGATGCAAGTGACCAGCCATGCCAAAACAAAGTGCAAACATAAACAAAATATTCTCTCCTAATCATTTGGTGTATGTTTTCACATGGCTAATAAAAGCTAGCTAACATCACATTCCTAAACGGAGGGAGCTTCACAAATTCAAACCTACTCCTTTATCAATAAATCTGAAGGCTGTAAATCTAGAAAGGTTCAAACCTCTGGGGAGGAACATCAACACAGTACAATCACACACATGGTTCATCAATGGCATCATCTGGTGCTAGCGTAGCGTATACATACAAAATACAGTACAGCAGACACATGCACAAACCCTACAGTAGAATAACCTCAGCATGACACAAAGCAACTATCAAGCAACAAGACAATTTTCTACTGCCTGACAAGTACTGACCTTTTCAAGCCAGCTCATTATGGAGACTTGAAATTCCATTCCATGCTGATTCTATGTTTGGAAGTCGGAACATTCTAATTGATGACGTCAAAATTCTGTAATGGAATCCTGCATGTAGGTTGAGTGGCTCGGAAATAATGGGTCTCCGGACACATAACAACAGTAAATGTATACTGTCACTTTTAAAGATAAATCTTATCTTTAGGGTTAGAGGTGATGGGGGATCTTTGGGAATTGCTAATCCTACATAATTGTGTTGCCTTGAAATTAAATGGACGTTATATTATCCTTTTTATCTAACATAGAAATTACGCTGAAAAACTGATTACAAGTTATCCACTATTCATGGGTTTCCCAATTTTTCACAAAATTATTTTAAACGTAGGTTTTTAGGCAAACGCACAACTGCATTCTACTTGTTGCATCTTCGAAAGGATCTTGTCAAAATGTGTTTTCATGTGAATTATGGAGGTTTATAAAAATAAATAAGGCAAATAATTAGTTAGCATAGATTAACTGCAGGCTAATGACACAATTTGCATCTGATGTCATGATTATGATGGCAGCTTTTTCTACTAAATGTTTGCCTACTTTAGCAATGGAATCATTTTCATACCCTGTAGTGTGAATCAGACTAAACAGATAATATAACTGGTTTAAAGTCATTAGTCTACTTCAAATTTTGATAATCTATAACTGTGGCTTCTGTAGAATTTTGACCCTAATAGCAACAATGCTACCAAGTGACAGAGGTCCAATCCAATGAATAGGCTACTGATAGCCCTTTAAGGTTTAATGGTCTATCAGAAGCTTAACAATGCAATTGCAGTAAATGGATGGGTGAGAAATGTAATAATTAGAAATGATCAACATTTTGGCTTTTTTCATTTTACGTGGCAACCTAAACATTTGATTACTCAAACTAATTCATATTAAACACATCACATCGTGGGCCTAAGTAAATAGGAATAAATATTTACTCCCCAACCTGACGTATTAGTCGGTCATCCAACGTTCCAGAGGATATGAAAAACCATTGACCGCACATAGACACACACAAAGGCACACAGAGTGAACAGCTAGCTAGTTTCTTAGTCACTATGCTAATATTCTCCCAGCCTATCTGAGAGAATACACTAGCCTTGACTCATAGAAACAGGAGGTGTTTACCTAGCGATACCAAACACAAGACACTAATATAGCTAGCAAGTCATGACACTACTAGCCTAATCAAAGTAACAGCAGAGGCCATGCCATGCAAACTGTGGATAACAGCAAGGGGTTTTGCTGTAACAGTGATGTACAAGATATATGTTGTATATTGTTGTTTTCACATTAGCATATCAAATAATGGTTACATTTAAAAAGTAATAGGGCAATTCATGACCACTGTATTTATTTGACACACACTAATTTCACAGAACCTGATTATATTAACATCTGTGCATGCGTTTACGTCTAAGTGTGTGAGAGTGAGTTTAGGTTCAACACACACACCAACACACAGGAAAGGTGATCAAGTTGCCTCTGCCTGGGAGGCTTCCTCCTTTAGGGCCTGTGTACATGCTACGTCTCAAATAGCAGCCCACGTCATGCACTACTTTTGAATGGGCCCATGGGGCTGTCTATTTAAAAGTAGTGCTCCTATATAGGAACTAGGTAGCCATTCAGGACTCGAGCACACATGCCTACAGCTAGGCCCAGCTCATAAATAAGTGTCAGTCTGAAAATAAAGCCGTAAATATAGATGGAGGTGGGATAGGAAAGGGTAGTTACCAAACGCTCTACAGGACTTTAACCTTGCTCCAAGTCCCATACTGGACTGTCAGACACTGGAGTCTACTGTACAAATGAGATTTGAATGAGCAGAGAGCAAGCCTACCCTTCATATACATGGCTAACACCACGGTTAATGCTCCCAACAAAAAGGGGCAATTATAATTCAATGTTATAAAACACTAGGCCACTTGTGAATGTCTCCCACTTGTCAGATGCATGCCAGGCACAGAAGATTATACCACGTTCAAAGTCCTTGTTCGGGTTACCAAATTCATTTTTGACAACAAATCGTTCCCGAAAATAAACATTTGGGCGGCCCTTCGAAATTACCCTACGGGCCCTTGAGCCAAAAGTATTACCCACCCTGCTCTGCAGCTTTCCTATGGATGTCACAGCATAGTTGACTGACCCTTAACACGATGCACAACCCTCTCCGATGACCACAGGAGGGGACTTTTACCTATGCTTTCAATGCACACGACACACCTAGCAAAACACAAACAAGAATCTGCCCTGTCATTGTAGCACTTGCACAACTTTGGACCATAAACTAAATCCCTGGCTCACTGTTTCAAAATAGTTTTTTTGCAACAGAATGCCATATAAAATGGGACCCGGTGGCCTGGGCTTTCAAACCATAAACAAACCAAATGGCTACTGAAAGGGAGTCAGGTGTGCCTGTCTGCTCGGGGCAGGTCACAGGAAGTGCATTCCTGTGTGATGATGTGTTTTCTGTGGTGCCACAGCACGCTGAGCCAATTAGAGCACATCAAAGACCCTCCACATGATTCAACGTGCGCACACACACACACACACACACACAAATGCATTTACACATGTGTGTGTGAGCAAGCTTGGCTTCAGTACACACACACTCCTGGTTACTAAACTACAGTCAGGGAAATGGATTAACTCCTGGTGACTAACAAAGTGACGAACAGAACTACGTCTCAGGTCCCGGATCTTTACTGTAGAGAAACAAATGATTACAGATTTGTGAAGTATGAATTGTTATGTATCCTAAGAAGGCACACAGATGTAGAAGAGAGCAAAGTCATCACTTGCAACCATGTAATTTGACAGCTATAGATTAACAAAAATATATATACTGTAATTGGGGATATTTCATACATAAACTTAAATCATTGTTTTCTACATATGTTGTACCATCCATCATACCATATTGTTATTGTTATACCTGTACTAATCTCAACTGTACTGCAACCTCTACCACAGTTGTTTACACAGTACTGTTACACTACTGTACATACCATTTCCATAACAACCGATATATACCTTTTTTTGTTCTAACACTAAATAGCCAGAATGTAAACCACTAACAGCAGGGTGTGTTGAAATGATAAGGAACATCTAGCCTACTTCAGTATTTCATAATCTAAAAACCAACTTTGTCACAGTATTTTCAACATGGAGCACTACATTTGCCATTCAGCAGTAAGCAAGCCAACACTATTCATCAAGAATGAGCAATGTGGACTAGCCTGATTAACAATGACATAGATGGGAATGTTGTTCCCTTGTCTAATGTGATTGCTTTATTTACCTTAAAAAGGCATAACATTAGACAACATTCAGACAAAAGCTAATATGTAGCCCAGGTTGTTAAGATAACCTGGTTCAACTCATGTCTTCAGGCATGAATATATGCACTGTACTGTGACTTTAAGTCTTTTGAAACAGAGTCTGTAGTTGGGCAGAATTAGATTGATCAAACATCATGCTTCATCATCAAATTTCTGTATTTAAAGACACTAGGTAGGGTAAATGGAAATAATTAATAGGATTCTTTGTTAAGTTTTAGTATGAATTATATAACCTGGAGAGAACGATGTTGTCCTGACTGTGAAGCAGTTTACTTATTGTGGTTTGTGAAAACTATCACAAACCACAAAACTACCTTTCAAGCCAATTCAATAGCAGTCTTTCAGTTAACAATTCATGGATCGTTCCGTACCGGATTTAGTAAAAGCACAACATTTTTACCAACTAGTAAATCATGAACAAAATGTGTATCTCTCCAAAACAATTGGTTGGTCTCCCTTAACTTGTGAAAATCCACCTCACGAGGAAGAGAAAAATATTTGAGGATGTGGAAGGGTCGTATCATTTCTGTAAAACTAAATGTTTAGTTTTTAACGGTTTGTATTAGTTATAAATTAGGCATAGGATGTTTAACATTTTTAGGTTTCAAGTTCAGAGCTGTGTAAAGGAAGGAAAAAAACAAAAATACATACTTTGGAAGCTTGAAAACCAGAAATGTCTATAAATTTATTTAAATTTATAGACAGTTTAATTTTCCAAACCATTGAGTGGACGGAGCATGTTAGCCCTATAGGACAACTATTAAGCACCCATATCCTAACCCACACACCCACAAATGCACACAGAAAACTTTAGGTCAAGCTTTCGCCAAATTAGCTGGAACCATTTGACACGCAATGGTGCCCTGGTCCCGAACGAGGGTTAACAAACTTACTGACACACCTTTTTTCATTTGGGGCCCCAGCTCAACAGTAAACATGTGAGTCAGCTTCACTACTAATACCTGGGCACACGATTACCCACCGATTACTTTAGGGTCACAGGTCTGTGTCTGTCCGTCATTAGATGGCTCACTGTATCAACGTTGTAGTGAAATGCTAGGCTCAAGGTTGACGAGGAAAGAGGGACAGACGGATGCTTTTCTCGCTTAACACTGTAAAGACTACACTTTATAGGCGGCTCGCTAGGCTGTTAGCACCTAACTGTAAAACTGTGCACCACTTAATGTAACTTCTGGAGAGAGAGAGAGCAAAAGAGAACCTTTTCAGTTGATCATCCACAGTGTTAGGCTTTAACTTCAGACTGACGCACCTACAGCACGGGCATGTTGCTGACTCATTTGGAGGGGGGAATTAAAAGAAGGAAGACAACACCACTTTGCCTGGTTGTCTGTGAGTGCAGGTGAGAAGCCCTCCCCTCCCATCATCACCAGGTACTCCCCAGGGCTGACATGCCGCACTACATCTCCACAGACACAAAAGGGGGGGGGCAAATAAAAAGGCTAATAGAGTACACAAACGCTGAAGCATTATAGAAACAATACACAAAAAGATAATTCTGAGCAGTGGTTCTCACTGACCCCACATAACCCCCCCCCCACCACACATACACTCACCCTTAGATGTGGCGGTCATCCCGTCAGACTTGGTAAAGTCAATCTTGGTGTAGGCGTCATTGTTCTCCGTTACAGGCACGGCCGCGCTACTTGATGAGGGGGCGTTAGGTCCAGGCCCGGTGTCGTGCCCAGCTCCCCCCTGCTGCTGTTGGGCTACGGGGAATGGGACAGAATCTCCTCGAAGCTCCAGGGCCATGTAGTTGAGTCCATTCTGGTACCCCATTGACACGTTCCTGCACGTGAGACCTCCGGCAGGGCCCACGGTTGAGACGGAGGCTAGGCCGGTATCAGAAGGCCCTGGCTGGGGAGGGAGAGCGGTTGAAACCCCGTCTACACCGTCCATGCACAACCAAACACTGTCAAACGAGCCCGTCAACTTAGAGCCCTCGCCCAGTTGGGCTCCGTTTAAGGCCAGGGGATTTGTCGAGCATTGGGGGGGGTTGGCGCCGGAGTTTGCACTTCCACCACCCCCTGGGGTGGTCGAGGAAAAGGTTTCGGAGCTGTGCCGACGTCGGCCCTGTGGGTCGGCGCGTACCACCTTGGGCGGCTCCGGCTGGGGGCCGGAGGGAGGGGTGTCATGGTGGGGTGGTAAGGTGGGAGGGTAACGCCCTTCTAGCAGGTGCTGCAGCATGGCAGTGGGGCTGCTCCGCGACCCCTCGCCCCCGCTCAGATTGAAGGTCATGTCTGTGTAGTCGTCGGCTCCTGTCCGCCAGTGAGCTCTGGATGACCCGGGGGAACCGCTCAGGGAGGCGCCAGAGGCCAGGGGTCGGATGTAGCTGGGTGGGTTCCAAGGGGCCACCAGAGAGGGTCTGGGCGACTGGTTTTTAGCCAGACGGCCTCCGTCGTCACATCCACCACCACCAACTCCCACCTCTACGCTCATATAGTCCTGGTTCTGAGGTTGGGGAGGGGAGCGGCGCTGAGCAGCTGTGCCCAGCAAGGGTGAGCCGTCCTGGGCAGGCAGAGGGCAGGACGTGGGGGGTCTGAAGCGGTCCCCAAACTCAATGTTGATGTACTCCCCGGGGCTGGGGGGTCCCTCAGATGTGGCCGTCTCGCTGACCCTCAGAGACCCGTGGAAGCTGCGGCGGCCCAGGGGGAGGCGGTTGGGCCGGACCGGGGTCGACCGTCGGTCCCCGTTGGCCGATTGATGGTGCGCCCCGTAGGGAGGGGGCGGGTGAGTGTGAGGGGTATCCGGGCCCGAAACGCTTCCCCTCTCTGCAATGTGGCCAGTCGCGACCTGAGAGTAGACCGGTTTAGCTGGCGAGCTCATGGGGACGTATTCGTTATGCTCGCTTGTTTCTCTGGCAACCGGGGCCTTGTATGAGCGAGGCAGAGAGAAGTAGGGGCTGTAGGATTTCGGGGTCCCTTCATTAGAACTCAGTGCGTAGTATCCGGCTTCATTCAGGGGCTGCCGCACCGCTGCAGCACCACCGTAAGACATGTCCATGTAGCCTCCATTCTCCATCCGCTCAACGCCGTCACCAACGACCGGGCCCGCGTCACCTCCCCTTCGGTGGAGGCTTGGAGAGGCCTGGATTGGGGAAGACGAGCTTTGTCCTCCGGGTAACATCATCATGTAACCGTTGGGGTCTGTGGGCTGGTTGGGCTGGCGGGGGGCCTGGCTAGGTGCTAGGGGGGAGGTCAGGGGAGGGTGGTGACGCTGAGAGCCGGGCTGCATGGGCACATAGTCGGGCAGGTCCCGAGGTGAGGCAGCCACTCCACACAACATAGGCATGTAACCACTGTCCTCCTTGGCCGAGGAGTTGGGAGGGCGGCCTTGGCTGTGCTCGGAGCACGAGCTGTAGTCGGAGCGCAGCGAGGAAGAGGACGATGAGGGTGGGTTGCCGCTGCCGACCCGGCCCAGCGGCAGAGCCTCCCCCGAGGCCGCCGACTCGTCCAGCGAGAAGGTCGTCTGGGTCATCTTCTGGTACACCGCCACGCATCCCTGGGCTCCTGGCCGAGTGAATGAATGTGTCCGCCGCCTCAGTGAGCGGTCGTCGTCCACCGACGCACTCTCATCCCGGTGGGGGGTCTCGGCGCCACCGAGGCTGTTCCCACCAGTCGCCCCGAAAACCTCACGGTGCCAACCCATGGCCATGTAGTCACTCAGGCAGTTCTCCTCTCTGATTGGCGGGGTGTTCCCCAGAGAGTCGGGCGTATTGCTCCGGACGCGGAAGTAGCGGAAGTCTCCGGGGCTTGAGCCATACTCGTCGGACGAGTTAAAGCCTCCGTCTGAGGGGGAACCGCAGATTGAGGCGCTGGAGGGCCGGGTGAGGGTGTCGGAGACCGAGCCGTGCCCGCTGCTGCTTGACACACTAACGGGGGACGTGGTGGAGGGAAATTGTGAGACGGGGAGCGAGGCAGAGCGGGCGTGGTATGCTGAGCCCGGCGGCGCCCTGGCATAGCGCCCCCCACCCATTGAGCTCCCGGCGCTGCCAGCCCCTCCCCCACCCTCCTGGCGCCCCAGGTGGATGCGAGCAGTATTCAAATGGATCAGGCTGCCGGTGACCGAGCGGAATGGGCGATTCATTGTTCCCTCGCCCTCACTTGAGGTCCTGAAGCGGTAGCCGCTGGCGCCAGAGCTCTTGCTGGACGGCGGCGTCCCAACTACCGACTCAGTACGGGACCGGCGCTGTAGACCCGTCTGGCTTGGCGGCAGGTTACCTAGGTGACGGCGGGTGGTTATAAATGCAATAGGGTTGGAGCCTGATGATTGGCTCTTGCTCCGGGGGCGGAATTCTGCAAAGGCCTTCAGAGCCTTCATGGTCTCAAGGATGGTCTCGTGCATGTTCTGGGCAACAACGGAGTCATCTACCTGCATCCATATCTCTCCCGGTCCAATAGACGACGAGCGACCCACCTCGATGAAGAAGAAGCTTTCGGAGTGTCCACATCGCCTGATGTTCATCAGCTGGAGATTGACGTAAGGCGTCTCAGAGTTCAGTTTGAGCAGGTGGATTGTTTTGTTAGAGAGACATAAGCGATACACCCCAGTGAGGTTCTTGGTCTGGCCCAGCCCTTTTGGTTTCACATTCACCTGCCACACCTCTTTGAAAACCGTACCTGGTGTGACTGTACCGTAGCCATCATCCAACTCGTCAGTGTCGAGGTGGCCCTTTTTCCCCTCACTCATCAGTTCACTTAGCGCTACAAACCAGTCTTCTTGCTCCTGCTCATTTTCAGCCACAATAGCAAAGTATTCATCTTTAGTATAGAGAGCTATTAGGTGTTTGTTCTTGGAATCCGCTCTTTTGTTGACGGTGAAGCACTGATACAGATAAATCACCCGTTTCGGAGGAGATGGGGCAACCGCACCGGTCGCAGCAGCTGCAGCAGCAGACCGCAGGCTATTACGGAATTTTTTCTCGCTGTCATAGTACTCCAGCCGGCTGAGGCCTAGGTGGCTGGCTGCTCTCAGTACGAAAAACCTCTTGTGTCCGTGCTTTTGTTTCCGCAGGTAGCCACACTTCCGAATGTCGTCAACGACAACTTCTGAGGTAGCCACGCTAATGTTTGCACTCGCAGCCAGTTGTATTGCGGCCGACGCAGCGTTTACCGACGCGGCGAGTGCGTGGTGGCTAGCAGCGGGGTCCTCATGTACTAGGTTCAAAGACGACGCGGGGGCTTTTCTTAACGGGGACTCCGTTATGCTTTCACCGGAAATATGTTGCTGTTGAGGACTCGCTGCCAGGTAGTGATGCGACAGCGATTGTTGTTGTTCTTTGGGCAACGAGCTCTGGGGGTAGTGATGGAGGCTGTGGTGGTTGGAGGGCGGCAAGTGTTGATGGAAACGTACTCCGCTTCCGCCACCGATATTCAATAACGGGGAAGGGGGTTCCCCGATAGAGCTTTCGCCGTTGGCTGCCGAAGCCGCTGGTTTCGTCCCGATGACCCTCTGTTGCGTCTCCACCAACAACATAGTAGCCTTGCTTTCTTGGTAATTCATGAAATTTGCCATTTAGAGAACACAACCAAAGGTCACTTTACCTAAGCCGTGTTGTGGACCTGGACCCCATTCTTGTTTTGGAGACGGGCTCCGGTAGGCTCTGTGTTGTGCTGTGGCTACACGGCGCGATGGTTAGCTTAACGATACAATCCAAGCAGCTATTTCAATTGGATGGATTAAAAAAGCCGGTTTACGCCTCTTCATGAAACATTTGTATCCAATAAGGACTTTAGGAAATTTTGCCCGCCGAGTGCAGCATAACCACGTTCACCCCGGTTTCTTAAATCGCTGGAATTCAAGCTTGCTAGCTACCGTTAGCTGACTAGCAATCTGCCCCCTTCTACCTCTGTGTAGCTACACATCTTTACAGAGCGGAGCACAAACAACACGTGACCCGTGCGTCATCACTAAGCAGGACGAACAATGATCCAGACTGTTATTCTCATTGGATGCTGAGGTAAGTTGACAAGAGCTGACAGGCAAACAAACCAATAGTTGTGAGGTATTGGTGTTTTACGTCAGTACGGAGCACCAATAATAACACAAGGAGTTTCATTAATGTAAAAAGAGGAGGCTGCGTAGATGATCGACAGCTGACTGGCCAATGATGATAAAGGGGTAATGATGTGTGTATGTTGATGCTATCACTCTCATTGGATAATATAATAGATTGACGCCGAGGATATCTAATCATAGAGTGTGGACAAATTTTTGTTGAAAAATACCCTCCCAGCAAATTAAAAGGTCCTCCTTTCCAACCGAGATCATAACTAGGCTTTGAAGGACTTGTGCAAAACGGGTCTCACAACAAACCCTTTGACCCTTTTATCTCATACTCAGTTCATGTGCTGATAAAATAAAGACTGGGCTCTCCTGAATCCATTGTAATTGCAGGGAGATATATCACTGAACAGATAGTTCCAAACCAATTATTTTCAGATCTTCTTTGTAATTGTGCCAGGGGTCACAATGATTAGGATGGTGTTTACATTTTTATTTTTATTTTTGTCTGTTTTGCCTCATAATAATAATATTATTTTAGTGCGGCAGCGTAAGTATAGGTATGGCATCTGATTAGTAACTGACATGTGCAACCCACTGAACAAGTATTTTCAACCTCTATTCAACGTATTTTCACCCAAGAAGACTTTTCAACGTAAATCTGTCATTTTCTCCCTGAGCAAAGAAGTTCACCTTAACTGCTTTCAGGTCAGTGCGGAAAATGTGAACGTGTTCTCAGTAATTAACACATGGGGGGGGAAATGTGTTCGCAAATAGAGTTGGTTTTGCTATGTCTTTGTTTTGTTGTGGCTGTCTGGCACTTGGGTAATCATTTACCTGTGACGTCCTTTCTAGTGAAGCCCCAGAGAGACAGGGATTTGTTTAAAGTATAATGATTAGTGGTTTACTATAACCCAAAACATAATTTAAAACTACAATATCTTTTTACTTGTGTTATTTTACATGGGACTTCTTGGATTGGACTATTCCTTTGCTGATATTTCTGTAATTAATTATAACACAGCATTTCATGGTCATTGTTCTGTAATTGTCGTTACTTGGGTTACACATCAGATTGAGAAATGGGAATAGTGTCCTCTACTGGTTACCTTAGTATAATACAGTAGGCCTGCCTTTCCCATTGTATTCAGATCTAAATCCAACTGACAACAACCAGACCTCAATTATATTTTATACTTATATTATATTTAAATATTTAGAGCAAGAAATTTCCTCTGGTGTACTTTAGCTCAGGAATTCTTGAAAGGACAATCTCCACTTGTGTCTTACCTTTCAAAACAATTAAAATGTACATTATTTTTAAAGGCTGGATGACCTGTATACATTTCACAGCTGGTAAGCAGCATGACCAACTGGTATGAACTGGTTTCAGCCAACTATAAATTATCACTCTTGTCTCTTATTCCCAATGTAACCTCCTGGCAAAAATTTGTCAACCCATGCTCTAAAACCTGATGGTTCAAACCAAAATGTACAACGATCAGCCATAACACTATGACCACTCACAGGTGAAGTGAATAACACTGATGATCATGTCATCATGGCACCTGTCAGTGATAGATATACTAAGGATCAAATGACATTTGTTTCCTCAAAGTTGATGTGTGAGAAGCAGGACAAATGGGCAAGCATAAGAATCTGAGCAACATTGACAAGAGCCAAGTTAGACGACTGGGTTGGAGCATCTCCAAAACTACAGCTCTTGTGTGCTGTTCCTGGGCTGCAGTGGCGGTGAACCGGCGACCGGGTCAAGGGTGGCTAAGGCTCATTGATGCACATGGGGAGTGAAGGCTGGCCCGTGTGGTCCGATTCAATAGACGAGCTACTGTAGCTCAAACTGCTGAAAAGGTTAATGCAGGTTCTGATAGAAAGGTGTCAGAACACACAGTGCATCACAGTTCATTGCATATGGAGTTGCTTAGCTGCAGACCGGTCAGGGTGCCCATGCTGACCCCTGTCCACTGCCGACATCTGAACTAGACCACAGAGCAAATGGAAGAAAGTGGCCTGGTCTGATGAGTCACGTTTTTTTCGTTTTTTTATTACATCACGTGGATGGCCATGGCCATATGTGACGCTTACCTGGAGAACACACGGCCATGTGTGACGCTTACCGGGAGAACACACGGCCATGTGTGACGCTTACCTGGAGAACACGCGGCCATGTGTGACGCTTACCTGGAGAACACACGGCCATGTGTGACGCTTACCTGGAGAACACATGGCACCAGGTGTTATATGGTGTGAAACTAGGATGAAACTATTTGGCCTAAATGCCAAGGTTGATGTCTAGAGGAAACCAGGCACTGCACATCACTTGGCCAATATAATCTCTATGAGAAAACATGGCGGTGGCGATATAATGCTGTAAGGGGGTTTCTCGGCAACAGGGACTGGGAGACTGTTGTTAAGTTCAATAGCACATGAATTCTATTAATTACTAGGATATTTCAACCCATTGATTGAGACTTCAACAAGACAATAACCCCAAAAATACACAAAAATCAGCACAGAAATGGTTTTAGAACAACTAAATCAATGTTTTATAATGGCTATCTCAGTCTCTGGACTTTAATGTAATTGAAAACATGTGGACTGAATTAAAGAGCACAGTCCAAAAGCCAAACCTAAGACTATTAAGGATTTGAAATGATCTGCATGGAGGAGTGGTCCCAGAGCCCCCCATAAGTGGGCGTTAACCATGTCAAAGTCTCAGTTCTGTTATAAACTCCAGGGGAGACTTTAAAGATTATTGATTGTAGGGGTGCCAATACTTTGGATTTTGCACAAAACATTATACTCATTAAAATGTTTTTGGTTTGTTAAATCATTTTGTAGTCATGAAAGTATATGGCAACATGTTTGATTCTTAAAAATGACACATTGTTTGTGTTGTTTATTTTTGTCAATACTTCTTGAGTTGACTGTGTATACATATTTGGAACCGAACACAGTATATTTTATTGTACCTAAAGAAAACTGAAAAGGTTTTTTCTGCAGAGGTTTTGTCTGCAGAGGTTTTGATGGAGTTAGTCCTACAACTATTTCAATATTAATTCAAGAAATTACAGTATTGATGGAATTGGGGCCAAAGTCTTTGAGTTAAATGCTCCAAACAAGCTCATTTCTACTCATGTCCAAAGGCAAATATTTCCTCTAATAAATTCATATAATCTCTCTAAAATAATGTTGTTAATTCTAAGAAGATTATTTGTCCATTTGACAAGAAGGGTCACAACGTTCAAGAATCCCTAATTAAAATGAATATTGTATTAGTGTTTTGGTTATTTCAGTCTAAAGTTACATGTCATTGTGGCAGAGCTGCTTACTTAAATGGAAGACTTAGTAATCTGGTCAAGGTTGACCCTTCTAGACAGAATGACCTTCTAGGAGCAGGATGGCCTGGCCAGTGGATCATCCCAATCGCAGCTACTGCGTCTATTCTCTTGGCCACCGGAGGACGCTGTAGTCTGTAATATACTAGAACATATTTTAGTGTATAGGGATAGATATAACATGGGGAACATATTGGCCATAAAAACATGTTTGGTCATTAATCAGACAGCCTCATCTTTACTCTTACAGCCTCATCTAACTCTCAGAAATCTTTCGGGTTAAGTACCTTTCGCTGGGAAACAACAACATACTAGATATTTTTACTAACTGCTAATTAATATTTTAGATTTTTGGCAATATAAGAGTATCCCCAGAGTAGGATAACTTTGAGGATAATATCTGTACACTTTGTCTACAATACAATTTCCTGTCACTAGTGTGTGTAATTGCTAAGTAGTAGTAGGATATTCCTGTAGACTTCCAATCATCATGCTAACCTGTCACGTCTCCTCCTGGGGACGTGCCCCCTCCTCGCTCAGGCAGGGTCCGGCGTTCGGCGGCATCGGCTCTCTAGCTGCCACCGTTCCCCTGTCCCCTCCTTTTTGTGTTGATTGTTTGTGATGTCTCATGTCTTCACGAACGCACCTCCTTATTGCGCACACCTGTTGCTTGTTTGTCTCTGTATATATTTGCCTGTGTGCGTCCTGTTCAGTGTTGGTTATTGTTACTCGTGATCGTGTTCTCTGTAGTTGATATTCGTATTTCCGTTTTCGATCTATTCAACGTACACGACGTTTGTTTCGTGCTTTATTTTGGACTGGTAAT